>JASANE010018069.1:0-66095 GCA_030248225.1 Trileptium ribeirensis
CAAAATATTAAATTGCATACTTTTACACAAAATATTAAATCGCATACTTTTACACAAAATATTAAAACACATACTCTTATAAATAACAAAGCCAATACGCATCCCAGTCCAATTTTGGGTGTGAACATCCTAAAATCCGTGACAGGGTTGGAACGACCCTGTTACATGTAGTAATGGTATTAAAGTAGTTTAAAAAACGCAATCTATCGATGGGCTATGTGATATTAAAACTGTTTTCATTTCTTCTGTATAGGCAATACCAAATTATAAAAGCTACATATCTAAAACATGACAAAGAACCGCAACACGTTTTAGGCACAGTATACATAATACGTATTTTAGTGGGCTATGGCTAAGGAAATGGTATGTAGTAATGGTATTAAAGTAGTTTAAAAAACGCAATCTATCGATGGGATATGCGATATTAAAACTGTTTTCATTTCTTTTGTATAGGCAATACCAAATTATAAAAGCTACATATCTAAAAGTCGACAATAATTTAAACAGGAGAGCAAATAAAAGTCGCTATAGTCCAGCAGTGAGTTATAAATGCGTTTGTTTCAGTAAAACACAATATAGCTCACAAGAGGCTATCTTGTGTCTTAAACTTGAAAGCAGTGTTTGCATTCAGAGAAAGTTTCGCTTTGCGATTTTAAACCTCTAACAGTCAAAAGCTGGCTATCGTGTTGGAACAAGCCGGCCTGACCGGCGGTGGCCGTCAGTAGTAGCGAAACTGTGCTGACCACCGGCTTTTCTGGCCGGTCGGAAACACTGCTAGCAACAAGAATCTCTGGCAATCAGGGGTTTCATTTCAAGATCATGATTTTGCACAATTTAGAAAATATCTTTATTCAGTATGAAAACATGACTTTCAATGACGTGGCGTCGTTAAGGCCACTGGTCTTATATATGGCCACGCAATTTGAAATTCAACTACCGCCAAGCGATAACCGAAGAACAAGTAAACTTATGTTTCATTTATGGCTTAGACGTTGAATAAGTTCGGTAAAATCAACCCGTTCATGTGCAAAATGCTAGTAACCCTGTTATAATATTGTCCGATCTTCGCTATAACACATACATACGCAATTGTGATTTGCAGGAACGCGTTAGCGTTGTTCGGGACCAACATTTTAAGAAGTATTACGGACTACGCTTACTTGAAACGTGCTTTGTATTCATGTTTGTTGACCGCATGCTTTTATCACACATAGACTGCGACTGTGGTGAACACGAGCGAACGTTCGATCAGTGAACGCAGATTGATTTCACGCGTTACAGAACCCTTGTTCGCGTATCCTAAACCCCGAAAACTGAAGTCAGACTTTTGAAATAGAATTTTTTAAACAATTCCGTTCGTTATTTTAAGAAAACAACAAGCATAGTTTGCAGGGTGTCGATTTACGCTCTATGGTTATTAGCGAATTGAGCCAACTGATTCCAAGCAATGAATACTCCGATATAAAATATATATTTGAGTGTATTTGTGCTGTGTTCTGGTTTGACTAGAAGCTAATCATATTTCTTGCCTCTTTGTTGCGAGTTATTTGAAAAACTGAACAAACGGCAAATTAAAATATAAACCTAATACTGTGAAACCATCTATACTTTAATAAGCTTAGGAATTTTAACTATTCAATATGCGGCAGCTTCAAATTCTGGCTCCGTGTAATGCGAAACGAAGTAAAATAACTCTCGAGACGCTCAAATATTTCAATATTTGACTTGAAACATGGTGACTACATATAACAGCCGCGCTAAAATAATGCCTAAAAGACCGTTCAAATTGTTTGAACATAAACAAACAATTATTACCTTATGTCCTTGACATCAGAATAAAGTACCCACATGTGTTATAAAGTTGTTTTCCGCTGGTTATAAAGCGAAAATGACCAAAGAACAAACAGTCAAATATCTCAGGTAAGGTTCCTATATAAGCCATATACTAAGCCTAAATCTAATTCAGGGGCCTGCCACCCCGGAAAAAAACCGTTATAAGATGTTTTTTTCTAACGTTACAACATCCGGACGTAAATGAAACATTGGCCGACAAAATCATTCCAACAAAATCGTGACCTGCATTACAAGCAAGAACAATATAACTGTAATGGTTACATTAGAGAATTTGCGTCAATTACATATTAATGTAGAAGAGACTTGTCGGCTAATTAATTAAAGTCAAAGTTTTTGTGTTTAAATTCAATGACTATTCAGCTTTGCATAGGTGTCCATAGGAAAGGTTTGGTTACTTTCGATAGGTCTAACACCCCGTCACACCGCGCTCTACTGCAGGCGCATGGTTCATTCTAGAAATTACGAGCACAATTTATAAACATATGTGGAAAAATTGGGGAAACTGAGGAAAAACATTGGTTACTTCACTGCCATTGCCCATGCACCCCCTCCTGTGACCATTTACCTCTCTTAATCCGACGAAACTTGGATATTGGACATCTAAGCTTTCTGGCTCCTAAATTTAGAACATAAGATAATTAGCGATATTATCAAGTCTGTGTCTAACGAGTTGTTTATTACATTTTAAAATGACGTTTAATAATGGCATATTCTTGATTATTGATATACCAATCTTTGATCTTCGTATGAAATTCATACAAAATCAACTTTCCGATTATAGCTTCGACCATCTTCATACATTTATGCTAGAAAATGACGCAACAAAATATCAAAATATGTCATATCTTAGGATCGTTTGATGTGGCATTTTAATTATATATTAATAATAGATTGTAAATCGGATAGACAAAAAATAAATCTCGCTTGGACTGGCCGTCATTTTATGACTTATTTATCTCGACATTTAAAATTGTACAGCAATTTTGAACGATTACTACGCCATGAACACCAACCTCATAAGTTAAATATTTAAGGCAGACGGTAGCGCAACGTTTTTTATTTTAAACCATTTTGGTGTGGAGTGAAATATTTTTTCGTAGCAATAACTGAAGCGTAACTTGTGTAATTTCAGATAATTTCAACATGGAATTCGTTTATTTTTTTTGAAATCGTATGAACCGAAGTTCAAACCGCTTACACGTCGTAGTCAAGGCAATCTGAGCGTAACAAAATCTAGTACATGTTCGTGTCGCACCATACTAATCCTGTTCATTGTCCGTCGTTTTTTAATTAGGGTCTCTATATTCATTGTTCCTGTGCTAGTCTTGCAATTTTCCGTAAGACATTAATTCTGCAGTGCGCTGCGTTTTAGAACGTGTTCGCATTGAGTCTGATATAAACCGGCCCGTTCTGTTCCTACCGATAGAGCATGCCCAATTTTACCAGATTCGAATCAGATGATGTGCTGTGAAAAATATATGTACGCATAACGCATACACATGGTATACGGTTGCCGCAGAATAGAGTAGTGTCGAATCAGATCAGACCGGAATGGGCTGAATCGGTTAGAGTAGGACGCAATACGAACACCGCCTAAGATACACTGCAACAGCAAGATAAATAAATACCCGAAAACTTTAGACCATGTTGCAGAATCTAAAAATTGCAGATATTTAAATAAGAATAAATCCTGTAATTAGGGGAAACCGACACATTCATTGACATCAAAGGTGTTCAAGGTATGTCGGTTTAGTGGGGGAGATGGCTCCAGTGCAGGTGTGGGGGTTTAGCAACAAATTTTTCCCAACTTTTCCTTCTAAAGTTCCCATTTTCTCAGATTTTTATTATGATTTTTATAATTTTGCTCATAACTGAGAATATTTTCCGAAGGACTGCGGTGTGCATGAGCGGATGAACAAATTTTTGACGAAGGGCGGTCGAATCATTCAGCCGTTATGTGGCGTTCACATTATAATATCCCCAACGTTACAACCTATGTACACAATACTGTGTCAGGCACACTGTCGACAACAGAGGGTCTTAGACACCCACATGTTTTTTATAAATTTTTTCAAATGTAGTGGTATTTCCATTTCTCGACAGTGTCACGCACGTCGTGTCTTCTTGCCGTTTTATTATTAGTGTGCGGCATTACTTCATCAACGTTGATATGGTCTAGATACAAATATCGAGAATTTAAAAACACTGCACAGCACAGTTGGCTAATAAACTGCATTAGCTACAGACGATGTCCGTTACAGTTAATTTGCGACAAATTGCTAGCTAAAGGTGTGTACGACCGTGTAAGGAAAAAATGTAATAGCTAGGGGTGTGTCGTACACGTTCGGAAATTGATTTACAGTATGGGTGCCACCCTAACTGTCCATACGGTAGGGTCGCGACTACAGGGGGACAAAAGTTCCAAACAGCGGGGATATTATAACGTGAACGCCGCAGTACTATTGGATGCGCTAGTGCGGATGCAGTCTATATTTGACTTAGGGGTCTATCCCTTAGGGGTAACCCCCTACTCCGTCTATGTACACCTATTATTTACTTCAGTATTGTAGTATAATATACAACTTGTTGGTTGTTATGCTATGCCAATATATATAAAAGCGGAATCGAACCTTTCATTAACAATTAACTTGGTAGATAATACATGACTAATTTGAACAGTTCACCGCACGGCTATAGAGACCTGATAAATTCACTCAGAAGATCGTTTCTTCGCGAGTTATTAAAAATGATTACCTAGAATCATTTGTTTAATATGGTCGTAGATCCATTCGACTAATAAGAGACAAGGGCAAGTGTCAGACAACAACGACATTCCACCGCAAAAACTCATGATTATCTCGATTATTGTATCATAACCTTAAAAATGGAAGCGAAGCTTTCATTAGCAATTATCTTGGCAGATAATTTATGACAAATTTCAACATGTAACAACAGTCAACAACACGTCTATATTGACCTGATAAATTCACTTCTTCGCGAGCTATTAAAAATGATTGCCTAGATTCATGAGTTTAACACGGCCGTAGATCCATTCAACTAATAAGAAACAAGTGCAAGTGGCAGACAACACCGATATCCCACCGCCGAAACTCTTGAGTATCTCAATTATTATTGCATGATAACCTTAAGGAAGACTTGTAATCAGCTGCTTAAAATTGTGTTTTCTAAGTTTAAATCATGTTCAATTAAAAGTCTCAATAAACTAATTGTGAGGACAGCGGCACGCATTTGCAGTAAAGCAACCGTACACGAAATTCTGAAACTACAATTTCTGAGTCTCACAACGCTTCAGATAAAACTACTATTTTTACTAAACATACTAACCGTTGTGCATCATCGATACAATAGTTCGATCTCATAATCATTGGTTCACTCATTCATCAACCTTTAAATTTTTAAATTAATCAACCTGTACGTGCCTTTATTTAGAAAATTATTGCATCCGATGACCTACGGAAATATTTTGACGCAACAGAACGATATTGTCGTCGTAATGACAGTTTGTTAAAATCTATAAGTAATAAAATTGTCAAATGTCTGCGCTGTACAAACAATAACACCTATACACTTCAATTTCTTTGATGATCATCAAATGCACAAAACATTCAACTCGATCTCAGTCTCTAACTTGTCCGCTCAAATAATAATAATGGATGTAGTTGTTTACTGTTCCTGTTGCTCTAAGGTATGCGAGCCGTAATAACCTACTTAGGTTATAATAATCAATCACGATGTTTCTGGCGGGCTTGTGGAATTACCGAATATCATTTAAGTGAAGTGTAACAACCAGGACGACGCAAGAGGGGGGGAGGGGGCAGCAGTTTGGGGATTCCCCACTTTTTACGAACAATCATGAAAGCATTAACTAATAGGGCTACAATAAAATAAACACAAGGGCTGATCCTATATTTTTGTGTGCTGCTCTAAAAATGTTTGATGTCCCTGGTAACAATTTTTTGTTGTATAGTACAAAAATTATACTCATATATAATGTAAAACAATGCTATAATATTACAAAAACATTTGTAGCTTTGCTTGAGATTTGCGATCGCCGTAGTACAGTTTACATATTCAAAATTGTGCTATTGCACCCGTTCAAGGTCGGTATAACAGTGGGTAAAAATCATAGAATTCGCGTACAAGCCGTGCTACAATAGCAAGCAACTTATCCTAAATGGATCATTTATACGTCAATCACCAGTGTAATATATATGTACGTTAAAGTCTCGCAACGTCATGCTAGTTGTTTGTTTATGTTTATTCCATTCTAAGTGCACTTTTCAACACATTTCTGACACCACAAATATCAAAATTCCAATAGAAGACAAATTTAACGGGCAAACAAACAATGTAAATACAGATCGTATATATACTACTATACAAGAACTACCGCGTAGGCATCCATAGTATGTAATGGTTACCACCTAATGGTCAAACTTCCGTAAGCTGTATTTACCCATGCGAGGCTACGAAACCACCTCCTCACCTGCGCAGAAAATTTTAGCAATCATGTGCAAAATCACAAAATTATTAGTCATCCTTTAAAATCTTTTAAATAGAGAAATATTTTAGTCATCCCCGTTCCGCACTTCGCTGCCCCGCGTTCAGCCTCCATCACTATAAACGTGGCAATTTACCCGTCTCTGCCGACAAAACTTGGACACCTAATATCAGTAGAAGCAAAATGGTGGTTTTACATGTCTCAAGAGGGGTGTGGGAAATGTTTTTATCAAATATAGATGTGCTTATACGTTACCGTCGAATTATGTATACATGTAGATTACATTCATATTATAAAGATATATACATTTGTATTACATTCACATTATAAACACAGCTATTCAATATTTGTTGGTTTTTGTTATGAAGATTCACTAATAAGAGCGAATGATTTGCTTATATAAATGTTGTGTCCTCAGAGAATCTCTGCTATAAACAGATCTTTAGAGAACTTGCAATGGTTAGTTCAGAACAAAAGCATCTTCTCAGACAGTGTTTAATTCAACGCATTGTTAATACTCCACTGTTCCTGGTTTACTGTTTTTAATTTTTATATTTTCATAGAAATGAATATAGTGTGATCTAACATATTGTAATAATAATAATAATTATAATAATGCGTTGTAAATATAGTTGGAGGGATGTTTGTTTGTATGTACAATTGTTTCGACGGACCAATGGGGGCACCAGACGGCTGTAGGCCGTGGCGTTTTTCTGTATACCCCGAGTATAGACTGTTTCTGTAGTGCATATAAATATATAGGCTGTCAAATATAAATATTTATATACATATAATATATACATATATCTTCATTCATTAGCCATGTTTAGCGTCATACAGATTTACCAATTGATGCTTTCGCTGCCGTGCAGAGTTATAGATGAACGCTGTTATCAGTGCATTGCCTTCTGTAACCACACATACTATCCACTCAACTTCCACTGTACATCCAACCATTTTGTCGAACATTTTGAAATGCTTCACCCCACTATCTTGTTGCACGCAGTGATCCTTACCTTTGAACATTGTTTCGTAGATATTTGAAGCGTAGTCATTGATGAGAAGAGAATTTCCCGGAATTAGTCATTTAGCGTGTCCACAAATAAGGTGCTTGCAAAAATTTACAGAAATACTGATCGAACTCAAATGAAGCAACGATTAACTTTCCGAATACACAGCCCTTTTAACACATTTAATCTCTGGCAAGGAAATATCGAACGGCTTAACGGTTTATATTTTTTATTGAACGAATTCACAATATCATGATTCTGTAACACAAATATAATGAGGATACAACAGAGAAAGTTCATACAATGCATAATGAAATGAAGTCTTTCTTTTTATTCATTATGAATTTCACCGCCATCTGTACTGTTTGACGTTATTGATGAAGCTTGACGAGCTTTTCTTCGACAGCCGATATGCCATCGATGTAGTCGCCTGTTTCTTCTTCCTCCACTTTCACCTGTCAATACGCTATTTCGTATCGAAGAAAAAGATATCGCACAGATTCTAGTTCCATGCAGTAAAACAATCAGGTAAACTTCAATGAAGCGCACAATTGGTTTATTGATTCTACGTGTTTAAGCATTTGTTCATCAACTTATCTATATTATATGAGCATGAACTTATATTGGTACTTTTTGGGGATACAATTTCAGCAACCAATGCATGCGACCAAGGTTCATGAAACATCTTGCAACGTACGATTTGGACAAAGTGGTTCCTCAACGATACATGAATTTAAACGTACATAATGCATGGGACTAGAAGAAACATGTGACTTCATCGATGGCATATCGGATGTCGAAGAAAAGCTCATCAAGCATAAACGTCGACGTCAAGCAATACAGTTGACGGTGAAAGTCATAATGAATAAAAAGAAAGACATTCATTTCATTATGCTTTGATTTCCATTTGATTATAACTTTTTTCTTGTGTCCTAATATATTTGTGGTGTGGAATCGTGATATTGTAAACTCGTTCAATATAAAACAAAAAACATACCGTTATCGTTAAGCCGTTCGATATTTTCTTGGCAGAAATTAAATGTGTTAAAAAGACTACATAATGAGAAACTTAATCATTGCTTCACTAGAGTTAAATCCGTGTGTCTCAAAATTTAGCAAACACCATGTTCATGGCCATACTAAATGACAAATTCCTGGAAATTTTCTTTTCAACGATGACTACGAGGCAAATATGTATGAAACAATGCTCAAATGCGCTGATCATTTTGTGCTACAAGAATATTAGGTGAAGCATTTTAAAATGTTCGACAAAGTGGTTGGATGGACAGGAGAGGCTGGGAAGATAATTTGATTGGCTACAGATGGCAATACAGTGATAACAGCGTTCATCTACGACTATGGGCGGCAGCGAAAGTATCAATTGGTAAATCAGTATGAGGCTAAACAGGGTTAATTAATGAAGATAATGTTTGTTTATGTTATTTGTAAATAAATATTTATGTTTGATTATGTATTTTTATAAATAAAAGAAACAACGCCATTACAGCCTACACCCGTTTGGTGAAGAGCTTGGTCCGCGGAAACGTTTGTACATACAAATAAATAATCCTGCAACTATATTTACTAAACTGAATGCATATTTTTATTACAATATGTTAGATCATATCATATTCACTTCTATAAAAATCAAAACCATAATAAACGATAAACAGTGCAACAGTGAAATGTGCTGAGTTACACACTGTCTGATAAGATGCGTTTCTTCTTAACCCATCATAGCCACAAGTCTGTTTACGCGTAAATTTTGGAAAAACAAAGCAATTAAGTTCTTCAAACCTCTGAACTCACATTAGGTTATACAAAAAATACTGAAATACATAATCTCTGAGCAAAATGTACGTTTTAGAAAAATAGCGTAATTAATCTCATTAAAGAGCAGTCTGTGGCACAGTTTCTCTACGGACCCAACATTCAAATGAGTAAAACATTTGCTTTTATTACTAAATCTTTAAAACAACAAACCAACAAACATTGTATGTCTTTGTTTATAATATAATTTATTGTAATACATACAGATAAATTTATAATATGAATGTAATATATCTAATTTGACGGTATCATATAACAAGAGAAACATTTGCCAAGAACATCTACAATACAACTCGTGAAAGGGAACGGGGGTAAAACCACTGGTTTTCATCACTAAAGTATACTTGTGTATATAGCTAGGTTTGATTTTAAACTAGACACATGATGTTTCTGTCAATACTATGAAAGTCCACCTCATCTTACCACACGTGATATTATCGACTTTTACTAAAACTTCAGAGTTTCAAATTAAACATTTTATAATTTGATACTTTATTAATATAGTTTAAGTATTGCTAAATTGTTTCCAATATGGTACAAATGAACAATCCGAAAAGGTTATGGTTCATACTTGCAACAGGCATATTATTGGTAAGCGAATCAGCTCAGTGACGTTGCAGCACTGGTGTAAGCTTATATGGAATAACTTTGTTGAGCTCGAAGCTATACATCGTTGGTATTAGAGATTGCATTACGGCCTGCCATGAGTACATAAATTTCTTTTCATAACAATATAGATACGACGATTGACGTACATATATCACAACGTCCATGCAATTGCTTTTCTATGTAGGTCCAAGATCACTATACAGAGTCCAAAATAATTTTTTTTATCTCAGCCGTCGGGTTGTGACGTTGTTTTCTGATTTTGTCAGAATATGTGCAATATGTTGTTATATCGAAGCGGTTATATTACATATAGAGATGTATCAGCCTGTCTAAAGGCCTTTGCTTTATGCTTTACCTGTCCATATCGGAAATATAAGCCAATTGGTTCACTATTTAGTTCTGTATATTATCGTCGCATCGCCCTTCAAATGTGGCACCAAGCATGTACTGGCGGCGCAGCCATAAAGCAAACTATGTAATTTGATTTAGTGAAAAATTTTGCAGCATAGATCCTTAGTATTTATGGATGCAGACAACACTTAAGGCGCTATATTTGTTTTACGCGCACTTAGTTTTACAGCAGTAAGCAAAGATTTCTGACGGTGCTGAATTCATATCCGTCGCAAGTTTGGCTGAAATTTGTCTTATAAATTGATTTGGGATTCTATATAGCAAGTCAGATTTTAATTTTACAGGGGAACCACATACGAAAATACATGACGTAACATTTAGGCTTTCTTACTAGATGATACGGCTGCGAAGGCTGGGCTTGGGAACGTCGCTTTTATGGGCTAACTATTTGCAACCCGTATTGAATAATTGGTTCAGGAGGGCGTGTAACCAATGCTTGGTATATATGTGTATCGCATTTCTTTTTAAGTCTTAACAACCGTATGTATTTCGATGATACAAATTACAACAGCGAAATTTGGACCGAGTTTAGCCTGCGAAAATATTTTCACACCTTATTTCTTAGCAAACGTCTACACATCGTTAAATCAACGGTGTGTATACGTCCTTTATGCAAGCTATACATGCATTGTGAAAATCATGAGCCACGTACATGATCATAAGTTAGCAAGTTGTAAATTATATAAAATTTTACAACAATTCTGACCCGTAGTGGGCAGGTATTTTCGACACATTGTTGCTTAGCTCAGATGTTGTTAGGATAATATCATTAAGAAGATCATACAGCCTATAGGTACATCCATTATTCAAAATTAAATGAAATACCGGAAAAAAGTTGCGAGCTGTAATAACTAACAGTAACAGTCACATCGCTTTGCTACTAAGTTGTTAGTTGTTATTCTCTTGTGAGCAGGATTATTCTCGGCATACCATGTCTACAGGTGTGATCTATACCATGTCCTGCACTGCGAATATTTCAAACCAAATCAGTTTTCTTGTTTTATGATGACATGGCAGGTAACACCAATATACATACTTGTATCTGGCTTAAGATTTTTCATTGTTTAATCACTGTTCGGGAAATTTGATATATTGAGGCAAATATATAGATAACTTTATAATGTGGAGTTAACCTTATAATGTCTCCGCTGTTTGGAACTGATGACGCACTGTAGTCGCGACCCTGTCGTAAATAAAGTCAGGGCGACACCCATACTGTAAATCAATTGTCGATGGCGTACAACACACCCGTAGCTACTACATTTTTTCTTTACAGTGTCGTATACTTAGCTACCAATTTGGCGCGAATTACCTGTAAAGAACACCGTCTGTTACTAATGCGGTTTATTAGTCAGTTATACTGTGTAGTTTTTTAATTATCGATATTTATATCCAGGCCGAATGAATGTTGACGAAATAATGACGCACACTTTCAAGGAAACTGCAAGAAGATACAGCGTGCTTGACACTGTCGAGAAATGACAATACCCCTATCTAGCTACCTTTGAAAAAATTTATAACAAACATGGGGGTGTTTAACATACCCTGTTGTCGACTGTGTGCCTGCCACGTTGTGGTGTACATAGCTACCAAACATCGGGGTCATAACGTGAACGCCCCATTAGTGTGTGCCAATATTTAATAACGTCAAATGTACTGAAAACTTGCGATGTCTGTCAACCCTTTCCTGAGTGTTGTATAAGGACTGTGCATTAGTGTCGTAACCAGGTAACAAGGCCATCTGCTTTGCTGCAGAATAACTTTATCGGGTAAACTGATTTCAGCATTTTTAGCGGACTTGTAAATTTGTCTTAAAAATGGGAATAAGTTTATGCAATAAGGGAAAAAGTGCACTGTATAGCAGACAAAATTCGTGGTACCCCGACTGATGGTCGTAGCAGCTGTAATATTTGCAAACTAATAAAGCAACTACCCGCTATAGTTAATGGTCGTAGTTACCTACTGGATGAAGCAATGCCTAATGGTGATCATATTGAATGCTTTAATGTACTACCATTTGCAAGATTCACTGTCACAGCGAGGAAAAGTCATGTCCCAACTCGCATTACGTTTTCATTTGAAATACAGATTCTGTAAGACATCCAAACATTTTATCAAGATGTGTAAACAATGAAATGAATAAGGTTTTAAATTGGCATAGCCTCTCGCTCCTGTTTAATTCGGGAGAACATGGTTTATCTAAGTGTAATATATTAATTGCTAAAGTTAAGCCAAACTGCCAAATTAACGCCTGCGAAATAATGTTTCACCGGTTGCTTCATGTTCCTAATTTTATGTTAGATAAACTGTTTCGAACATAATGTCAGCATCAGTAGAAGCTTTTTAAACACAACATTGCATTGCACCAAAAGCTATGGCTGTTAAAGCAACATTATAATAGTGAAAAACAGATCAAGTTGAACTTTGAAGTCAAGAATGAATTCATTGTACACAAGGATGCATATATTTGAAAGCAACGATTACTAAGAAATACTTTTATATTTTTTCAGGCAACTGTGTTGCCAAGGTCAATTGCCACAGTTCGATACGAAGATATAAGCAGCGACAATGCTGATTTCGATGGAAATATAATCTTTGATGATCGCAGTTCAGTCAGTACGGATCAACAAATGCCGAAGGGTTCCGTTTTTCATATCTTGCTCTCAGTTCCTGACAATGACAAAGATCCTGACGGAAATTCATTTACAAATGTTTACAACGAACGTCCTCGAAGGGATAATAGTGGAAGACGCATGAAAACTATGATAATGCCAAAACTGCTGTTGGCACTTGACAAACGACAAATTGATAAAATTGATTCTACATACGGTCAGGGAAGTTTACGCAAACGCAATTTGGATAAACTAGATTCCGGTGTACAAGGAGGATTCTAGTATCTAATTTATTCTGAATCTAGGAACTTTAATTTTTTTTCGATTATACTTTTAATAAATTCCTTTTCATTAAGCACGATCGTGAGGAACGGTAGCGTGCTATATTAAGTATAAGAAAAGATTAGCTATTAAATTTATGCTGTGTGACTTTAAATTAATTTTATCATAGAAGCCAGTGATAATCTCGATTCTGTAAACGAAATCCGATCAACCGGATTGTAATTCAGAAATTACAATTGTGATATTTTCATTTTTCGCTGTCATGATGTACGCAATGGTATTTTTAAATTTGTTTCTAACATCTAATGTATGTCACGTTCTTCGCTACATTATTGTGATACTATTTTCTGTACTATGTCAGAAACAAATTATTTGAGCAGTTACCGCACGAAATTAAGCATAATAAGCCGCAAATCATGAGCGAAATTTTGTTTTCGAATACCCTCTTCTACACTCAGCTGTCCAAGACTTCTATCAATTCAAGAACATCATCATTCTGTGCAACAGCTATTCATGACCGTCCGTGAGCTGAAATTTTCTACAGAAATAGAGCTAGTCGACAATATACCTATGGCTGAATGGGCCGTAACATCGCTAACTTTTGCTAAAGTCGGATGTCCATGACTTCTTTCGTTGTAGAGTTCTCTTTGAATTCTCACTTTTCGGAATTATTCCTAGACCTGGTGTCTATAAGAACCAACGGCAAATATTCGAATTTTTACGTTGAGTCAGTATTGAAGACGCAGCGATACTTCTAAACTATAAAGTTTTGGAAACTTCTGTTTATCTTCAGATACGTCTTTGCAATATATATGTTGTAACGTAATCGGGATACTCGTATTAAAATTCATATACATTTGCTAATGTACCTGCTTGAAAGACATAATTTCGGCTTCTGGTAACGACTATATCAGGATTTATCGTGTTTTTATTTTTAATTAAATTTAAAAGCCAGATGTACATATTTATGAGCAGAGCCATTGCAATATACCGACAGCGGCAAAGCGACGGCTATCACTTTTTGTGTTGTCACTGAGTATCATATTTCTTGCCATAGCATATATATATATATATACTACCGTCGCAGTGGCCAACTGAGGCTTTACAACCCACTCTGACATTCGGTCTCGATTGGTTGCTTTGTAATCGCACTTTTTAAATTGGTGCGATGGAGCTCCGTTGTCACATAAAAAATGTTCAGCTGAAAGCGCCGATTAGCGCGTGTTCGTTTGTGATTAAATTTCATGACCCATCGACTAAAAGGAATTGCGGCGTGGGAAAGCAAATATAAACCAAAATGATTACGGATCAGGCGGTGGATTTTATGGAAGCGTGGAATGCTTCGTTATAAAAAATCATTGGGAGTTTCAGACGATAACTAGCGTATGCGCCAGTATATTGAAATGGCAACATTCCTTCGGAAGTGGGTCAAAGTCAGGGCAGGGATCCACTAACTGTTCAGTATTATCTCCAAGTCCTTCCAAGAAAATGTAGTGTTATGTGCAAACACGTCATAGATGATAGTGTTGCAACTATTTGGATTGGTTTGCTAGTTATAAGTTAGGATGGTTTTGACCCGACTTTGATACTTTCACGAAAACCCAGTGAGCGGAAAGAAAACTACTTACATACTTGTATCTTTTCAGCATAAGAGTGCTAACAATCGACTCTAATTTAAACCCACACGTTAATTTAGTGGCCGCATGTAATTTCGGATTTGTGTTCCAGTTCCATTGAGCCAGTGTACTCTAATGAAGCGACAACAACCGCGTGTTTTATTTTTAAGCTTAGCATTTCTCTTCTGTGGCTAATCTCTTAGACAGATCTTTGGTGGCGAAGCGAAAACACTTCTATCTTAGCTATGGCTGTACCTCTTTTTGGCATAATCTATTGCTTAAATGGTCATGACAATCGTCTTTTATTACTTTGCAGACATCCGTTTTATATATGTATTTTTTGATAAATTAAATTCTCACTGGAACTGGTGAGAACAGCCGAAACAAATAAATGAAGTGTCGATTGCATTTTTATTTGTAATATCAACATATATATGTTGTATGTTAGTCCGCTTGATTTGCCGCAAAGGCACATTAAGCGGCGACAATTTTAATGTCGAAATGCGCAATATCGAAGGTAGATAAAAGTAGCGAATTAAAAAATTTAGTCGTTAAAATTTTAAACGAAGCCATTGGCAAATGAGTGTAGTTTTCTCACCACCGCACTCAAAATGATGTGTCGGCGTGAAAAGGGTAATAAGATTTTAAAGACTTACATAACTGAGAAAAGTTTTTTGAAGAGGTCGTAGTCTGGAACCTCGAGCTAGATGAAGTTACATATGTTCGTTTTGGGGGCCATATTTATTTTCAGGAACCATTTGCATTTGTGCACAGTGACCCGGAAATAGGTTGGGGGCAGCTGCCCCCTCCTCCAGAAAACAACTCAGATTTAGCAATTTCGCGCAGAAGTTTTATGTTAGACACTGGGCATCTGTAGTGATAAATGTTCTTTTCCATTACCCCCCCCCCAGCCCGTGTTTGCCCAAAAATGGTCAGATTCTGGAAATTTGGTATTTATTTTAGATTTTTTCGGGTCCCAATCGTATGGTGATATTTTTAACGGGATCCTAAGTTATGGCCAAAAACTATCGGAGGTTAAGAGGCTCAGCAATTGAACAGTTTTGGCCATAACTTAGGATGATTTTATCAGATCCCGTTAAAGATAGCACTATTAGACTGAGCTCGTAAAGCCGCGTCGAATGATGGGTAAAAATGCAATTTTAAATTTTTTTGGGTTCCCAAGTTCTTGGGACCCAAAAAATCGAAAATTTTATAAATTCAATTTTTTGGTCGAAAATGATCAGGTGAGGTTTCGAGGATCACAAAAACACCAAAATTTCCAGAATCTGGCCATTTTTTTGGCAAATGCGGGCTGTAGGGGATAATGGAAAAGAACCGTGATAGATCTAAGGAGATCTTACAAAGCAGCAAGTGGCAACATTTGCACCCGAAAATCATACTTCATTTCATAATTTTGAAAAACGAATACGTATAATATATATTCAGTTAATATATGCATTGCAAACGGGAAAATTTGCTGTCTTCGTTTTGTACATCAGCATGCTACGAAATTTTATTGCTTCATATAGATAGGGCCATGTACATATCGCGAATCATGGATATAAGGAAATTGGAATTGCAGCGAATTCGTTGAATGTATGATCTTACGCGTGTAGCATACAATTCGGAGTAGGAGTCCCGGGGAGCTACCCCTCGAGCCTGCGCGGGGAAAACTTGCAAAAATTGGCACAAATAGGATGAAAATTGGAAAAAATGGTTCCTGGGGTGGGGTGGGGTTTGTAAAGATCGTCAGCTTTTTTTAGTACCACCGGAGGACCTCCCCGCCATAGAGCCGCTACCTCCCTGACACTAGGAGCGTCAGCATGTATGGCGTATAGCATCGGTTGACTTCGTAGGATCATGATCTGACATCAGAGCATGTCAAAATAAGCTTCAGTGTCCTTCTAGTACTGATATGGTGATACCCACAAAAGTATACTGGTGTGTCAAAATGCTCACACTCAATTCTATCGTTGTGTCAAAATTATAGTTAAAAGATATTAGCTGTCCGTGGCTAATCTTGGGATCGAAAATTAGGTTCCCGAATCACCATGCATATATATATATACTAAAAAAGTGGTAAAGCAGTTGGCCTTTGAAATTTGTTATGATTTCGCATAGGATTTATCGCTTTCCATCTTGCGTCTAAGTTAAAATCAATTTTTATCTAATTTTTACATGATTTCATATATTTTTTCCTGAGAGTGGGATTTATTAATAATATTGTTCATTTTGTGTCAACCGGGCGTATTTTTATCGTCCGACACAAAATTTAAGATTTTTGTCTGCCAGATAGATGTAAAGTAGGGTCCCATAAATGTTCCAAGATGCACGAACAGGGAAAACAGTATTTTGTTAGAGGGAATCGATATATCCTAGGACGCCCCACACACAATTTAACGAAATCCGTTAATAGGTATCGTCCCGAGTAAGTACTTAACCAGAGAGATGGTCCATGGCCCGGTAACATCTTTGGAACTGATAAACGTGACCAATGATCCTTTTTCTTAAATGATAAAATTTTTGGCGAAATTATTGGCGAATTCAGGTCCCTAAACCCACTTAAAGTCCTACACAACTATACACCTGGAATACTTCAATGACAATGCTGCGATCATTTTAGTAATATATCAAAGTCGAAAATCTATTTCTTCTTCAAATGACCAGAAATACAAAAACTTTTGAAATTTATAAATAAATTTCAACAAAAAATTATTGTTTGAAGAGTGATTTTTACGTAGTATGTCCACTAAGACTTACCTTATTTGGTTCATACTGTTCAAATACGATTACTTTTGTCGTATTTTACAACCCCGAAAACCTATAAACACGTTCGACTGGCCTACACACATCTATCTATATTGGAGAAGTGGCGAAATTTCAATATTTTTGGTGCCAAAATTTACCAAATTTTGCTCCGGCAATGCCCCTCAGGTTAGTACCACAGCCAATATGCTGTTAAAACAATCCAGCGTATTTAACAGGTTGAATGACCTTATAATCGCATAGTTCGCCCACATCAAGCAACAAACTGGCTTTGTAAAATTTTGAAATTTTCACGTTTTTTGGGTATTTCTTTATGCTTTAGCTGGCAAACGACAGGTCTGACAAAAATGCATTACAGCAAACTCTTGTAGCTCTCAGTGGGAGGATTCTTTGTACCCTGTGGTGGTTTTCGTTTTTCGCTGCGATGCCTCTGTCTCAAGATACTACATTTCGCGAAAGATATATACATGGATGACCAAATTTCAAAAAAATGTAACCGTTGACCCTTTGGGGCTTTTTTGACCCAGAAAACTAAGGTTGTGGGTTAGCGTCTAATGAAAGGGCACAAACAGACTGAATTTGTAATAAAAAATCTGTGAAGATCCATCCATCCCTTAAAGAGTTACGACGGACAAAAACAGAAATGATTGCCGCTATCAAAGATTTTGGTGGAAACTCCGCTCTGTCTGCTTCAGCAAAACAGATCATTGTACATACGTAGGGTAAAATGCATCAAGGACAGACGGCGAAAAATCTATATATGTATACAGAAATTAAATCGTTTTACCGAAATTAAATGCACTACGTTGGTACAATATGAACAGCTTATATTAGATTACGCCTTTTGTTGGTAAATATTCGTATAACAGTTGCAGAATTTGTATAACAGACCTTTAGCCAAGTGGTATATACATAAAATATATACGTATAACAATCGATTTTACCACTGAGGCAATGTAAGATCAAGTTTCACAATGTTGGGTTGCTGGCTGAAGATTTGTGTTGTTGCCTAATATATTAGCGGCAAAAAGTCTTGTAATCGGCTCAGGAAATCAGTCGTATGATACAGATCGCAATATTTGATTTTGATACTCATGTAGGATATATGTATACGTAGCGGGAAAGCTTTTTCGATCACACAACATTCGTGCTGTTTATGTTGGCATACATATCACACAAGATAAATTATGTACGGGTAACTCGTAAAGCGTGGGGAAACACAGGGAGTATGGCTAATTTGTGCTTAGCGACCATTTCGTTGTTTAAAATTCAAGTCCCCGACCTCATTTACACTCCCACGGTAGCAATTACACACCGGTAATACGTCAGTGGCAACGTTTCCGTCATGCAAGTCATATATCGAAACGACAAAAATCAAAAACAAAATCATTATTTCTTTTTCTAATTACGACCAAAAAGGCAAACAATTGTGAAATTTATAAATAACGAATACGTATTAAGAATTATACTTTGAAGAGTGATTTTTACGTTGTAAGACACTTACTTTATTTGATGCATTTCACGCAATTACAATTGCTTTTTCAGCATTATATTACGTATTTAGCAACAACGAATACTTATAAACAAATTCTAACGACCTACATGTATCTACATTGAAAAAGTGACAAATTTTTTACTTTTTGGTGCCAAAATTTAGCAAAATTTTGTGGTGTAAAGGTAATTCAAATCACCGAAACGTTTTTAATCATGTCGCGTAGGGATGTGGCCGGTGTAACAAATACACATGCAAATATTTTAGCTACTATGAGTTTTGTCATCCTCAGCTAATTCACCATCTGCGGATATGAGTGCGCTTACTCCGGATGGAACTACAAAAGGACTTTTGGCATCTTTACCGTATATATACTCAGTCCTTGTGATGTATATATAACATAGTTAGGGCATTTAATCAATGAATTAGGAAGTGTTATTAAACCAGGTTTCATATACAGCCACGATATGGAAAAGTTCAGTATTTAGAAGAGCTTCAATAGCTATCGCAAAGTTTATTAATGTAGACTATGCGCATTAATAATTCTATACTTTAAACGTGTCATAGTTCTTTTGTTTTTACTCCGCTTAGTGGTTTAAATGAACTGTGAATTCCCCGTTGTCGTTAACAAAATTATATATCAAACTTGTGTATTTGCCATCTACGAGTTTCTCATCGGAATGTAAACAGTAGTTTTTGAAAATCTTATTGACAACAGCACAGTGGTCACCAAATTTTTCTCCGTTGCCTTTCTGTAGGATTAATAAGTCACCCAATTTGGGGATAAAATAATAAAATTAACGTGTTTAGCGGGTTAAATAACTCTATAATCCTATCGTTCACACTCGACAGAAATTTACCCTGCAAAAATTATTTTCACAATTTCGTTTTATGGTGGAATTTTTAAACTGTGGATGATAGCGCTAAAATGACTGCTCCTCACAAAAACTATATAATGGCAAAATTGTAGCACTCGATAGGATTTAGTTTCGATCCGATGCCTTCGCAAAAGTTATGACCTAAAAAGCTGGGTAACCCCACCTCATCGAAATTAAAGTCTCGCTTCGTGTCGGATTTGTGAAAATTAGGGTAGGAGATCATGATCCGCGCAAATACTAAACTAGGTGCAGGACATCATTTCACCAAGCGCTGTTTAAAAAATCCATCGTCAAATATCAAAAAAATCTGGTGAACAGTTATGATGTGACGGAAAAAAGTTTTTTTTACCCAATAATTAAATTTCGTCGGCCCACCCTGAATGGATCAGACTGTCATCTAAGCTTCGTGACAATGCCTTAAACGTTACTGAACTTAAATTTAAGTTAAAGACATTTCTGTCTCCTCAGGTCTTACCTTGATAATATCAAAAATTATTGTATATATATATATTGTTATTTATATATAGTCATATCGTTTCCATAGCTTTTACATCGCTATCAGCGAAAAAGGCGGTTTGTGAATGCCTTATTATTATTATTATTATTATTATTAAGTGGTGTTTGAGGAAAGTCCGCTTGATCAAAAAGTCGAGCTGTAGTAGTGAGTAGCAGTTTTGTATATATAGTCTTTAAATGATAAATAAAAGTTTGAAATTTTGGGTATGCTTGCCTATATGCGGATTAACCTATACGAATCCCACAATTTTACCCGAATATCCGGATGTGGTAACCCACATATCTGCTTATCCGCCCGCCGCTCTGTTTATAGCAGTACTTGACGTCCAATGACGTGTTGCCGCGTGGGGCGAATTTTTCTGCAGTTTTTTTAGCTGATGGTACGGCATGAACATTATAAAAACAACTCCTTGTCGTCGTATTGCCTGAACGGGGCGCTGGTTCATGAAAGAATACACAATGTATATGCGATTCGAAGACAGCTAGCTTCGCTTGTGTGAGACCGATAACCATTTATTCTCTGCAACGTGTGAACGAAATTGTGCAGCGAATTGAATTGAGGGTTGTCGTCCTTGATACGGACACAAGAAATAGCAATTTTCTTTACTGGTAATAATAATAATAGTAACAGTAGCAACACAATAGACTACGATTGTGTGCTTCTTTGTATTAATTGCAACTTATCATCTCATGCGCTGCTCCTCCGTCGAAACAGAGTATCAAATCGCAATCGCGAATGTGCAATATAACTAACTCAACAACAGTTTTACGCGCATGTGTTGAGAGCGAAAATAAAGACTCATGCTTATTTTAAATGTAGTCGTTTTGTCACATGGTTTTGTTTAATTGGAATAAAATTTATAAACCACATTATATTTAAGCAGTATATATACGTATTATTGAAATATATATGAAGTACATATACATTTATAGTTGCAAGTACCACATGCGAAACATTATGTGTTGTATTTGCGGAGTACTTCATGAAATACATATGAACTATGAGTCAAAGTCAAAATTGATTGAACATAAAGATGCGCGTATATACGTATACATTATACATGGTACGAAGGAGTCGAAATTAAGTTTGAAGCACGAAATCAACAACCAGAAATATTGAAACGGTTAGAAAAGGGGATACGTCTTACTCTTAAGAGTTTGAAGCACGAAGTCAACAACCACGAATATTGAACCGATTAGAAAAGGGGACACGTCTTACTCTTACTTCTAGCCTAAGTTCCGGTCATAGTTGAAATTTGATTCAAAATGCTATTCCAATAATAATAATAATAATAATCCAGCTGTGTTTTTGAAGTTTTAAAACTCTTAAAGCTGAGTAATTTGGAACATAATAGAGGCTAGTGTACGCTGTTTGTGGTGAAACTTGTGTCATTGCTTGAGTTGTTTTTTTACAACTTGAGGGGTTAAGTCATAAATTTAATATGTGCTACTAGACAATTTTTATCTAACCGTGTATCAGGTACATTCAACCTTGTTTTAAATGTACATTTGGCGTATATTTGTATTCAGTGATTGGAAAGATGGTATCACAACGCTATTTTAAGAATTCATAAATTTACCAAATTTAATTTTAAAAAGTTCCCCATTACTTTCGTTGCTAAATATATATATATATGGTTTTACATTACAGATATTTTTGAAATAATGGTGGATGGATATTTTTTACTATAATTTTGAAAATTGTTTCTAAGCCGCAAACCTGGAAAATATTATCAATAGATTTCGTTAAGCACAACTGGAGAACACGAACGCAAAGTACCAAACGTGATACAAATGTGCCAATCTAGCAACAGGTTACCAAAATTTATTTAACCTTCTAAGACGAAAATGCTATAAGTTCTACGTTAGCCGCACCGCAGACCATACAGAGTTATGCATAAAGTAAGCTAATTTTGTGAACGAAAATATATATATCATCCAGAATTGGTCAGCTGAGCTAGTTAGAGGTTCATAACACTAGTAGGGGTTTTGTAAGGAGGGCGCCGCTCACGTTTTGATGACAAACATGAAAAATTTACCTGATGGGGTTATAACAAAAAGATCGAACGAACGCCCCCCTCCTTTTGAAGTGCGTGCGGCGTTCCTGAACATTAGGAATTCTTTAGCAGATGAGCCAAAAGCGAACCTGCTTTTTTCGGACAATTTCATTGTCCCGGACAGGTGCAGTAAGTTTAAACCTGTCATAAGGAGTAAAGCATGCTGTCATATATATAGCAGTATATTGCTCGTTGCGTTAGTTACAGCGCCGATTAATCATGCTGCTCACCATATTGGTACGCCGTTCGCTTCATCGGTGCCTGCGATGGAGTTATTGCTACTGACTATTCTCAGTTTTTTGTAAATTTTCCGGCTGCCAGAATTAAATATTAGCTGCTGATTGTGGGTGTATGACACAATGACTTCCACGTCGCACATTGTATATCGTTTTACACGCGAGACTGTCGTATCTCTCCGGTCGGAATGCCAAATCTCCGCACTATCTGGGCTGTTACACCAACGGCGGTTTTTTTTCTTTGGTTCCTCTGCCGTCATATTTTTTCTGACCTGAAAGTTCGACGAAGAATTGACGCCGACATATACTTTGTGATTTTGTTTATGGTTGGTCTCCCAATATTTTGAGTTATTATAGCTATCTTTATAGGCGTTAGATCAAGAAATGGCAAGCACTACGCATAGCGGTTTTATCATAATAGCTAATATTTTGCTTTTAATATGCTTTTTATGAGACTTAAAGTGTCTGAAGAAACCCACTTAGAATCTCAGAATAGTCCACACAAATACAGCTTTATTATTCAGGTTGCTTTAGTTAGTTGGCAAGACATGTAGCAAGACGGTAGCTTTTTGATCTTGCTGAAATTATCTAGCATCGATTCGAACGTACACAAGGCTTCTTATTGTAGTAAAGTACTTTCTCGCTTCGTACTTTTCGCTATGCGAGTAGAAACCAAGCTTATTTTCGATTCCATTCCAACCAGCTCAATTCAGAAATATCCAATTCCGGCCACTTTTTCATTTTCTATTTTATCAATTCTCCACCCTGGCTACCCAAAAATTTATTCAAGAAAGTGTGACTTTATGATATATATCATCCAAGCTCGTCAAGCTGAGTCGAATGACACCAAAATTACGAAACTTTAAAATTCACCATTTGCTGGTTGGGAATATAACCGTAAATACTCGATACCCGATACAAAGTTGCATTTAGCGTGAGATTGCTAATCGTAATTCAACTGCTATGCGACAATGATCGCATTGATGTTATGTTAGGGTGTGGGCTCTCGCAAATGTTATACTGCGTCGTTCTTGAGACGGTTGGTTTAATTTTTTTCTAATCATGCCGCACTAGACTGTAAGCGTAAATTAATTAAATGATACCATATACGAACACTGCTATGGCTATTATATATATTTAGAGAGGAGTTTTGACCTTGAATTAGAATTTTATTTCACATCTATATTGTCAAACATGCGTATTATGTGTTTTGGGATTGATAGAAGTTGAACGGGATGCCGCGGCAGTAACGCTTTATACGACGACACCGATGATTGTGGATAGTTAATGCTAAATATCGATAAGGTTTTTCTACAGTCGTATATATAACTATATGTGTTTACGTTAAATATATATTTTGTACGTGGAATATATAGTAACGTTTATGTGTGAGTGAGTGTACAGCTCTGACAACTGTTAGAATTATAGGTTACAATGAATGCTCGCCAAAATAACTTTCTCTCGTATTAAATTTGTGGTTGTGTGAGCGAGTCTTATGAACGATGAAATGTGCGTACACGATGATGATATGACAATGGAGCAATTTGTTGCGGGGTCGTGTTACAACTGCGAATTCGAGATATCAACTAAATGTATTCGGTATATAGTTATTGATGCCTGTTGCAATAAAACGCAAATTTTATTCAGATCCCATGGAACATACGAAACATTACATTTACTGTAGTATATATGAAACGGTTTTTGGTGGGTGGGGAATGAATATTTAGTGTTTGAGGCTCGGGAAAGGTCCTCACGTTTTATATATGCCTGTAGTTCTAAGATATCTTGAAATGAATTTAAGTCAACCAATTCAAGTGTATGTACGCAACTCAAATAGTAGCAGTTTCAAAGCCATATAGGGTGCACAGGGAGTAACCGGAATTCCGGTTCCGGCGAAAATCGTGTTCCGGTTGCGGTTCCGGCAAAGGGCAAAAACCATACCGGAATTCCGGTTTGAAAAGTTTGTTTGAAATTTTCCACGTTTTTTGCTTCATCTGTGATCCAAACAATGTAATATATATTATACAATGATCAAGCTGCAATACAACCAAGCAAAAGAAAAGATTAACTAAGTAATTTGCCGTTTGAAACGTAAGTAGGGCACATAATTTCAGTTGGAATTTTTCATAATAACCTGCAGGAGTTTGTTAACAAATCAAAGCCACGTCGATGCTTGTAGCAGCTATTTTACACATCCAGAAGTCTGTGGGATACCTTTCAATTAAACCGGTCCAACTCGGCTTAATTTATGCTAAAATTTATGCTTGGCTAACATAAATTGCTTCAAGAACCCGCCAATGCGCTTGTAAAGTTGGTAAATCAGTCTAAATTGAAGTAAACCAACGTTATCTGTAACGCTGATTTCTTGGCAAAGAACTGTATTCAAAACTGATTTCTTGGCAAAGAACTGTATTTATTGAAACTGTGCGAGCAGCATCACAATGTGTCTCATTTATAGCATTCTGATTAGAAAGTTGTCATCATTATCATCTAACTTACGGGCATTAGCCTAAACAGTGTCCCTGGCCACTGATCAGAAAATTACCTTCTATCTATTATTTTCTCTTAGAATCATATAAACCAATAATTTCAAGTTTCCTACAGAAGAATATGTAACAAACGTATGTGTAGTAAAGGAAGGCGACTGGAGATAGAGCGAAAGTGTGTATTCTACGCTCCAAGTTTTGTAAGCACATTCGATTTGACGGAGTATACGCAATGGTGTATAGTGGAAGGCGTTTTTTTGCTCTGAATGTCCAAAAACCGACATATTTGATCGATAAATAAACATTATTAGCTTCCTCAGTCTCTTTAAAGTTTCAGAAAGGCAATAATACCATCGCAATACATTAAGTTTAATGTAAAAGTTATTTTTAATGCATTTAAATACCTTCATTTCTTCCATCATCTGTTTTACTATGTATAAATTTCGAAGACCAGGTTCCGGATCCGGTTTAAATGAACGGTTCCGGTTGCTGGTTCCGGTTCCGATAAATTTCGGTTCCGGTTATTCCCTGTCCACAAGATATGCATGACTCAATGTACAGAAATTAGACTAAAATATGAAGCTGGTCAATAGCATGGTAGGTCATATTGAAATAGATGCCATGAGCACAATCATAACCGTGATACTGTAACTTTTTCTTATTTAATTTATGGTTTAACATTACACGCGGCAGCATGTCGAATTCCACAATATAATATTTTAAAAACTGAAAATTTAAAAGAAGCAAAAAATCTGTGAGCCGTATAAGATTCCAATCCTAGAAGTAGCAAAATTCGACGGATTTTTCAGGTATAACTCAAGACTTAAAATTGTCCAAAAAATTAAAACATTGGAAAAGCAGTGAGTCATGAGCTGGACATATAAATCAACGGTTCGACGAGCTGCGAAATGTTTTGATTCCAATAACGAATGCGATATCATAAATTTGTTTACGGTCAAAGCACGACAAAAATGTCAACTGTGAACTCGCTCAAGAATGTCGATATCCATGAGCATTGATGGCTAAATTTTAAACGGCAATTTAGGTGTCACACCGTGATCTTTTCATATATACACATTTGGTAATATGTGACCAGATAAACGATATTCACGGCGGTAAGTATTGCAGTTATTTGATAGCTATAAAATACTACATTTTGAGGCTGAAATACTAAGTTCCCAATCATGTGCCGATTTTTCGATACACTTTAAACCCTAGTGAAGAGAATGTAGAAGAGAAAAATATTTTGGATGAGACGTCATGGGTCCAAGAACACTGCCTTATGATATATACTCCATAAATTCCAGCCTGAACCTCGGACAACGGGTTATTTATTTTAGTTCGAAAACTTCGATTTGTTAAAAAGCAGCATAATAGGTTACGTCCTATGCCTATATATATAGAGGAAAGTTAGCTATCGGTTCAGTATAGAAACGGTTATATATCAGCTGGTTGAGCAAAATCAACAAGAGCTGTGTCTACGGTGTTTTTGTTATCCCTAGCTTATCTAAAGCTTATATATGTCCATTCATTCAACGGGAACACGTCTCCACATGATATTCGCGTGTAAATAAACCCTTAGCACTAGTAAGATATTCTCATGTTTCTTGCTTTTGGCATTAAATGTTCATTTTTCAATCTCAGATGGATGCAAACCTAGCTTTTTTATTTTTTGTTGTATATATGTAGTTGACAGATGTCACATAGTCGAAGCGACAGCGGCGGCGCAACAAATCGAATTAGTAAACGAATTAAACTTATAAAATTACGTTTAAATCGATGATTTATTAACTACACGCATACATATATATGTTCCTGCATTATTGGCATTGATGTATATGTTGTTTTAAAATGTACAAATTAACATTGTTTACATTTAATACGATAAACACACACACAACCATACTAATAGTAATAAAAATTGGTGAACTAATAGCGAAGTCTGCGAAAACAACTTTTTTGGGTGTGAGAAAATATTGGATAACTGTCTTGTTTTGTAGGACATGGCGATGTTTTTATGATTGCCTAAAGTCATTATTCATTTCGGTGTGAAGGAAAAAAAATAATTCTCAGTTTTGACAGTGGTGGTTTTGGGATGTTTTAACAAGTCCACACGTTTTAGTCGGTGGGTCATAGAGGTGAGAATTTTGGCTCCCCTTTGCTCGGCTCTAAAGCCGAGCATGCCATGATGTCTGAAGGCTCGTGCCAGAGCCTGAGATGTGTCTATGAGTGCTGAGCCTAGTGTGCTTGAAAAAGCTAAAAATCTGTTTTCTATACTAACAAACGTAATTTTAACTGCTTATGCATAGTAGAATTGATAGATAGAATAGCAGCCATGTTCAAGAACAACAGAGATATGTATATTTTGGATAAAAGTTTATCCAACACTTCGCTTTTGATGCGAATATATGTGGAAACGTGGTACCAATCCGCATAACAGTAATATGACACTGCCACAGTTACGATCAGACTCAGAGACACGAATAAATAGTTGACATTTGCACATATACTGACTATACTTAGATATATATACAATATTGCCAGGATAAAATATTTAAACAAAACAGCTATATATATAATTCTTGATTGAGTAAATCTACGTCAACTTAGTTCAGATGAACCATTTCTAACAGTCATTTTATCATTGTAGCTTGGAATCTAAAAGTACACCGAATATAAAAATATAATTCTGAATCAGTTGTTCATTTCAAAGAGAATATCAATATCGTCCACTTTTTACACTTTATGACACGAATATGAATACGAACGATCGACATGCCTTGACAGCTGAAATGTACACAAGCTACCATGACAAAACTGAACAGGTACAGCAGTGAACAGAAAAACCCGATGCGTTAAATGCTAGGGGAACTACAGTATATAATTCGGTAGGTCTGTTGAAAACTTTAAAAACAACTATATATGTATAGATTGTATGTTCCGTGTCTTCCCGTGAAACGCAAACTTTTATTATTAGGATCCTTAGAGCCGAGCCTGAATTTCCACCGCAAGATCCGAGCGAGCAGGACACGGTTCAGGAAGAGCCGAGCCTGAATTTCCACCGCATGATCCGAGCGAGCAGGACACGGTTCAGGAAGAGCCGAGCCAGTGCCTAAGATCTGGCTGTAAAAGCTGAGCATAGTCGGACATGATTCGCCTCGAGCCAGAGCCTGAAAATCTGGTGGGCTCTAGTGGGTTATTCAAGAATAAGTTGCCCAAATTAGGTGTTTTTGTAACAAAACGACGGTTTCCGCCAGGATCCTGGCATGGAATGTTGGCCAAAGTTTTAATGTATGACTATCGTGATCGGTATGGCGGTATTAGTGTTAAATAGCATTCGTAGAGACAATAGATATTGGAGGTAAAATGCGCAATGCATAGAATTTTTCAGTACTTGTATTTTATGAGTGTATTTGTAGCTACCTACTTGAATTCCGTGTAAGGACGTTAACATTGCATTGCCTTAGTCTGCAGAAGCTTGGGACCTCATCGACTCCAAATTTTCATACCCAACTCCACCCGACTGCAGTCTCAAGATATATCATCTTCACAGCGTGAAATTTCTAGAATGAAAACACTAAAAAATGTTTAAAAATATGTGTTGGTGTTCTAGTATATTTTGTGTTGTAGTTAGACTTAGAGCACATGTATTACACAAGTATTTTCTTTGACCACAGCTGGATTCACCAAATCTTACATCGAAATTGAGTGAAATTTTATATATACGGTATATACACAGATAGAACATGATATATATGCGACAGCATTGTTTGGTTTGGACCCGAATTTGACCCGACGACCCTATGATAAGCGTATTAGTGATTTTATTGTTACGCTCGGCTTAGCTCGTATTGAATTGTCTATAAACACCACTCAAAGTAACTGCTAATTGATCCACCTGATGCTGTCATTGTTCTTTTTTTTGAAAAATTTGCAGCAACTTGTATGATAGTAACAACAGCTCGAATTTCTGGGGTATCTGAACTTTGGCTGATAGTTGGGTTCACAACCAGTTTCTAAAGGAATGAACGTATGATGTTTTTGGACAATTGTTGCAAACGTTCGGTAGGACTCTATTGTTCTTTCGCTCACGGTAGCTGCATAGCCATAACCCTGTTCAATATTTGCATTTTCGAGACCTATGGTGTATATATGACATTTGATCTAACAGCTAACTCAAATTATCTACCCTTTTGTTTCTACCAGATTTTATTCTGCCAAATATTCTTCCAACAGCGGAGAATATTTAAACCTGAGCCCTATTGGCTATACCGTCGTTGGTGTTCATATTAAATCAATGCTAGCGAAGCGAACCTTGTCTTTTTGAAAACTAGGCTCGGCTCGTTAATAAGAGCATGTACTCGAATCTCAGCTCGTTCCCGTCTTTGAATGTAGGCCCAAAGCTCGGCTCGTCTTGATCGTGTATAGCCCACGGTCACGTAACAACTCGATTCTCACCTTTGAAGCGTATTATAGCGTATAACTTGTATAGAATATACTGGAATAATACATAGTTCTGCAAGGGACAATGCTCGGACCTATATTGTTTTTGATTTATTTCAACGATATCGACGATCACATCTCTAGCGCCATCAGGAAATTTGCAGACGATTCGAAAATTTTCCGAAGGATACACTCGCATATTTCACTAACAAACTTTGATATTATTGACGTTGAACATGATATAGACGCCTTCTTTGTCTGGTCCAAAGAGTGGAGCATGTCATTCAGCGCACACAAATCATCGTGCCTACACTTCGGCCGTAACAATCCATGTCATTCATATACACTCGGTGCCGATATAATACCAAACAAATTGTTTGAAAAAGATATTGGTGTCATAATCTCGACTGATTTGAAGTGTTCGCAACACTGCTCCGATATTGTACGACCATCCGAATATGTGCTTTGCTATATGAGAAGGTCGTTTCGAACGCTAAACAAAACTGTCTTTCTCATGCTGTATCGATCTCTTGTCCGCTCAAAACTTGAATACGCTTCAAGTGTTTGGGTGTCCTCATTACGCCAAAGATATCACACTTATAGAGCGAGTTCAAAGGCGCGCAACCAAATTCATACGTGGCCTTAGTGATCTCACATACGAAGCTCGACTACAAGCCTTGGGCCTTCAAACGCTGAAGAGACGCCGTTTTCGAACAGCCTTAATTCTACTGTACAACATTGTTTATGGCAATATCGATTTTCCGATCACCACTACATGGTTTGACTTCGTTACTGACGATAGGCTGCGTGGACACTTTTACAAACTCAAGCCGCGTTTGCACTCCCGCCTCGTCTGTGCTCGTTTTTCTTTCACTTATCGCGTTGTTAATCACTGGAACAACTTACCTGACTCTGTGGTCACTGCCTCGAACGTGCGGATTTTTAAGACTCGTCTACATGCCTCAGGACGTCTGCCGGAATTGTAGTCCGCTCCGCCTTGTAGTATTTTCAGGGCAGCACGTCAACGTCAAATATTGTTCAACGAAATAAAAACCGTGTTTTGATAACATGGTTTTGCTGGACAGTTTTCGCCAAATCGAATTACCGATTGCTGTTTGATTCAAAGGTGAATAGTTGTGTAGTCTCCGATTGAGGCGACTGTTGACAATGGCGCAAACGCAAAAAAATGTGCGAGAGTGGCATTATTGTTGGGATGGGTACGCAGTACGATCAAAAAATCTGAGGGGTGTGATGGAGTACCACCCCACAACCATTGTACAGTTATCTACATGCTGGTTTGTTCCCATTATCATAAGTATAACAATAAAACACAATATTTAGTAATTTATACATAGGAAAAGATTTGTTTGATACAGGAAAGTAATGAATGCAACTGAATACCTCCAACTACATCTGTGTTACATATTTGCATCAAATTTCAAGTGCTTTGAGAAATCAACAACTTAAGAGTTTCCGAAATGCACCTAGATTATTAGCTTGGAATAGAGCATTATTAGCTGCATAAATCAATTTGGTTGCGCCAACAATTGAAAACCATTTGAATGTCAAAGACTAGTCTCCGTTCTTCTTGATAATAAAGCTGCAGATTTCAGGCGAGGTAGATATGAGCATGGATCAAGATTTGCTTTGGCATATAATGTAGATGTCAAATAGTCCTCCACACTTTTAACGGCATCAGTGTCAGTTAGGTAAATATTGTGACCGAACCTGAGTAGAATATTCCAGGGTTGGCATAATATAAGTAATATATATATATGTACGTAAGAGTGTTGACATTTATTATAAAGTAGACAAAAAGTGTATTTATTATATACGCGATATGATGGTTTTGCAGATATATTTGGAGGTGGGATGAAGGTTTAAGGTCTTTCGTTTAAATAACACCGTACATCTTTACAGTTGTAGTCTACAGTTGGCACAATATCACTCATCAGAATCCTAAAATTGTATAATTTTAAGTTGTAAATTTTTTTGTCAAGTGTACGTTTGTAGAATTTTCCTTTCAATCGCATTCGGACCAGCAGCTGGTCTTTCAATACCGCTTCTCATTGCTGCTATAATATATAACGTAGAAGCACCGTGCAGTATACTCGAATGTATTATCGCAGCGCCAAGTAGTCTCGTAATATATATATAATATACAAATATGTATTATGTGCCGCTCATGTTTTACTTAATTATTAATTTCATATATATGTATATATATACTTTTCTCTCACTGTATCGCAGTATTTTTTTGGTTCGAATTTTAATCAGAACCGACCAGATCCGCCTATTTCAAAACCTCGGCCCGGCCTGTCGGAATTTCTCACGTCTAGAAATATGCAGCTGTATGTGTGCTATATATATTCTTTCTGCTCTTCAGGTTATACCGGATCGCTGTGCGAAATAAAGCTTTCGACGGCATGTGACAAAAATCCTTGTGAAAACCAAGGCACTTGTATCGTTGGTGATTCTCTCGATTCGTTTACGTGCATTTGCCCGGCTGATTTTAAAGGTAAGTTAATTAGTGTACGTAAAAAGCGTATGATATTTTACAATTTGTTAGCTTTAGATTGTTAAGATAAAGGTAATTTTAAGTTTGTTAACTACCGCAGTACGTCGCACTGGATTCTATTATCCCACAACCAACAAGATGACCGAAGTTATCGGTCATAAGCACAACCTTGCCCGCTTATGCTCTGGTGCCAATGACTTTGATTCACATGTTCGGTAGGATTGAATATCGTGTAGGTCTAATGTGAGCGATTTATGTTAGATGCACTGCTGGCAGTGTTACCGCAACAGGCGTTAGCCGGAACCGCAACGTACATTAATTTTTAGCCTACACCGAACCTGAAACCTGAACATGGTCTTATGAATAAGGTAAAATGAAATGAAGTATTAATGAGCTTCTTGCTTTTGGGTGAACGATGGACATATAGGATTATTGAACACATTGGTTTCAGTGTTTTAGATGTATATGCGTGGTTATGTCTCCGATCTGCTCTACGGTGCTATAAATTTTAAATTTCGATAGCAATGTTGCGTGATGTTGGCATTTTTTTCAATTAGTTGTGCTTTGAGTGATATATATTGGGTTAACAGATTTTTGAGGTAACCGGCTACTACGAATGCAATTGTACTTACGTGGAAAGGAGAGAATTCGAGAAATACTACGTTTCCCACAATGTAAAAATTGTTTTCTAATGTTATAATTTTATTGTTTTGTTATTCGCTTAACAGTAACAATTCCTACATGACTACACGAAGCATCCTACTAGAAGTAACTTTAAATTTTCCACTGTGCACCACAAATCTGAAAAGAAAATGGCTTTATGTGTCTTTAAAAAGAGTTGGGGAAAGCTCAATTTCGAACCTAATGCAATGAACACAGACTACTTATACTTACTGTTTTGTGTCATCGGGTGAATTACTGTTTTCTCTGCAAAGTGAAATAGTAGAAATTGCTTTATGTTGTGGCATCAAGAGTATATGAGAATTAACTGGCAAAGCCAATTGGCAGTAGTTGTTAGTCCCAGGATAATAAACAAGAACCGTTAGGCAATGGCACAGCCAAAAAAATTAGGAGTAAGGAGTACTTCGGAAGATTTATACATGCTAGTGTTCGATTGACTAGCTTTATCTCTCTGTGTCCTTTGAACTGTTTTAATAGAGGTTATGAATGGCTGTTGTTGACAAAATAAAGAGCTAATCAAACGTACTAGAGTGAGTATAAAAAGAGAAAACAAATATGGTTTAGAAATAGCACCAAGAACAGTGCTGCACTTGTATTTTAGTTTGTTTAGCTAATTTTGGCTTGGAAACGAAAAACCTTCATTATAAATTTCGCCATGCAGTTTATGCAAAAAGCCGGAAACTAGAACTTCGATTCTTCAAAATTTATCCGGAGCTGCAATCAAGTACCGGAACCGGAATTCCGGTTACTCCCTGACTGCTGGCTATGAATAAGAACAGTTTTCCATTTAGGGTAGACTGTTTCGGTAAATGAAACTCAAGTTTCGTAGCACTAGCAAACGCAAAGCCACGTGACGCTCAAAGGTGCCTTAAATTCTGTTTGCTCACACGTTTGATTGTTCCCAGAGACATCACAAAATTCGAACCAGGGGCAACAGCACACGGCGGGTGGGGTTCAAGGGTGTAGCCAGGGGGGTTGCGGGGGTCGCGACCCTCCCCTTTTGGTTCAACCCCAAACAAACTTTTTTTGAATGATTCCGGTTGAAAATCATGTCAGAAATTGTCCTAAAACTAGCCTCTCTCGCACTAGAAAACAATTACTTTCAACCGTATTTTTGACCAAACTTCACATTCGCTATTTTGGCAACAGTCGTATTTTTTACTTGTTTATGACGTACTTAATATACCAATTCTGGGCCCCGCTTTAACATTTCTGTGCGCGCGCCCCCGTATCCCCGTTTAGGTACCCACTATGGGCCGCGACCCCCCCTTTCAAAATTCCTGGCTATGCCCTTGGGGGGTTGCGAATTTTTTTATGGAGCACAAAAAGATCTTGCCGATGTGCAATGACATTGTATCTACACAATTCTAGTGTTTTATACATTATATATGTTTTTTCAGGTTCAGATTGCCCAAATTTGTTTATGATTTGACCCCGTTTCATAAAATAGTGTATATATTTCGGGTTTAATAATATAATTAAACCGTAACATCGGTTAAATGTTACATCGGTGGCATGTTTCATTTGGTGGAGGGCATATCCATAGGGATGTTTTCATTAGTATTTGTTTGTCGAGGGAGGCGGTGGGCATGGTAGTAGAAAAATGCGTGGCATTGGGCTCAACTTGTAGTACCAGTGGTTAGCTCCATATACACCTTATTGCGGTGGCTACCTATTGTTAGGATTAGGAAAAAATGGTTTTAATTAGGCTCGTGAGGCATGAAATACATGAAAACATCCACAACTAATTAAAATTTGGGTCTCCTAGGGCTAATATTTTGAGCGATTGAAGCTCTATGTAATTACAAATGACGCGCAATCACAGTGGTTACCAAAATTCTAGGATTGGGAAAAAATTGGGCTAGTTTTAAAGTGGACCCATGACACTTGAAATACACGGTCACGGTCATATCTCCATGCCTAATGGACAGATTGTTTATAATGCTCAATTACTGTGATGCCCGAAAAATCCTAGTTAAATTGCATATATTGACGCACTTACAAATCATCGGGACGTATCTTTTGTGTAGATTAAATAACATAATATATATACTTGGCTCGCAATGTGGTTAATACGCGTGTTTGAATAGAACGTTTTGAGTAGTGTGAATTTGATTAGCTTCAGTTGTCTTTTTTGTATATTACTTAAGGCTAGTGCAATTGTGGATGACGTCCGTTGGGTATAATTACAGATAATTGTAATTTTTATGCAGTGCTCAATAGCTATATACTTCCAGCCGTCGGCTTCATCGGTATTTCGGCTTTGTATGACTTTACCTAGAGCGCATAGCTGATGTAAATGTATACATAATTGCTCAGATTTATCTGAGTAACGACAAACTTGTCATGTTGACTTCGACGTGGTTTCGTGAATTCCGGTTACGTCCTAATTTCTAAACCTACATACCGCCAATTTTGCACAAAACCTTATTTTTGCTATTGTTAAGCTACCCTTTTGATACTGGTCTGAGATATTTGTTGTTACCACTAAGAACATTTTAAAAACGGACTTGTGTTTGGTCACTGTGGTGAAGATTCCTCGTGTATATATTTATGCGTAACCAATTTGCGATACATATTAGTCGGTGGTTGTGAATTAGCGAAGGGGACTTGTTGAAGTAAGTTTTCCAATTCTGAGTGCATCAGTACATGAAATTTAACTCGTATGTTTCACTCGGCATATTTCACAACACACCCAGTATAGTACGAAGTTCTTAAGAAACGCATGTGCAGTAAAAATGGTAATATGCACCTATACCTATGTAAGACATTGCAAAATTTACTGCTATCAAACTAGTGAGGAGGGCAGAACGGTTTTGAAACCCGATACATCCCGTTCCCGAATTGGATATGAACATAAATTAAGTTACACGTGTTTTTACCAAAATTTGAACTGTTTTATTGACTCGCAAAAGGTTTTATTCCAATTATAACAGCAAAATACATTGGTCACTGTGTAGGATCGTTTGCAGTAGCGCAAAACATCATCAAAAATTAGCTTTGACTAAAAGCAGGAATTTCCAAAGCCCCAACGCTAGTGTGCAATTTGTAGGCTTCCTGGGTCTCAAAATTCTCTGATCTCGCGGATGCGGGTCTAGTGCACTGTGCATGCCAGTAGTTACCGCGGTATCCCCAGGTTCAAACATTGTTTGCGCTCGCACACCACTGTGATCGCCGTTCAGGCGTCAATATTTTCGAAAATGTTTATGCATAATGCATTAAAGTACATTTAGCTGCATGCTTATAGGACAGCCTAAGTTTCAGCGAGCTATATTCGTACGACTGTATATGTGTAAACAGCAAAACGGCCAGTGTGACATGTGTATAATAAAATAGTGATATTATATTACTGCGGAGAAATGTTCAACTAGTTTAATTTGCACTACGGCCATAGTAACCAACAATGTTTAAGCATATAATCCTTCGCACTGACTGATGTGCATTAGCATTCTGTTTCGATATCTTTGTTTATTTCAACGGCTGAGTGTGACTGGGATGGGAGTGTAGTAAAGTTGTGAATTTCGCCGCTGTTTGGTCCGAAATTCGCACACTATTTACAATATATATATATATAATCATGTGTATATATAATAAAGCCATATTTACGGATTATTTACTCTGTACTGAGTGATGTTTAAGAGCATTGCTCTTGCTTTTTGAGATTGAGCGTTTTAAATAATCGATCATTTGTTGCGGTTGGATACAGACGAGGCAGCGCTGAATATATATATGTGTGGGAAATGTAAATGGTGAACGATATCAAATTTTAAACTTCTAGTTAGGGATCGGTATATATCCATATTATGCGTGTTTATATAAAAAAAGGCAAGTTGTATATTGGTGATATATTGGGTATCTGTGGCACATTTAACCAGAGTACTTTGTGATGAGCGTAGCAGTTTAAAGCGTCGAAAACAGAACATTTTTTGTTGCGACTATATAACGAGTGCGCTCCATCAAAGTTACTTACGTTGGTTGAACGAAATTATTGAGTGTAAGCAATTAAAATCTAATTTAATCCTATAAATTTTTCCTCGACAAGCTACAACAATGCGTTTTTGCTGTTTGCGGTGTAGTCTAGAGTCGGTGTGACCGTGGCTGCAACGTAACTGCCGTCTTTGGCATTACCGATCTTATTTTGCACGATTTGAGCTTTATTTAGCCAGTTGTAACGTCGTGCGAGGACTGAGGAGTGTAAAGCGGTTCACTGTGTTTAAAGCGCTGAGTTGTTGATTAGAACGTTAAGGATCTTTCAAATAACAACAAGCTTATATACATACAGCATGATTGAACTAAGTAGCCGAATCGGATCTGGCCACATCCGTGTCCGGGTCACGGTTGGCAGGGCGTGACCTGGTCTTGTCGGTCCGTCTGTCTGGTTTGGTCTCAAATCATTCTCTTTTGGCATGTATATACTTTAAACACAAAAAGCTATTGTAAGTCCTGAGCGTTTTTCACGGTATATGGTCGTATAATGGCTTATTGATATTGATCTAATTTATTTCGTTTTGGTAAAGCCTTCTGTTATTTTTGTTTGATTTATATGTACGGATTTTTCGCAACATAATTTAATACAAAAATAGCAGGTATTTTCGCTTAGTGCCCCACTCCGAAGTTCTTCTAATTTGAAGATAGAGCTGTAACACCGCGGTTCGAATAATATACAAAATTATACATTCGTCGACAAAAATTTTCGAAAATTTCGGGTACCAATGGGAACCGTTAGGAAGCCAAAAATCGAAAAAAATTTGCATGAAAACAACCCAAATGGGTATTTTCTGAACCAGCACGTCGACCTGAGCCTAATGGTGGTAAAATTATCGCTGAATGAACAAAAATGACCAATTTCGGACCGGGGTGCTAACCGAAAAGATCCGAAATTGCATTTCCATATTTGATGTTGTTTGATTATAAACAGTAACATAATTCTATATTTAAAGTTGATTTTACTTCATAGATTTTTAGCTGTATTGAAAGGTGGGCCGGGTCAAAAAATGTGGACCTGGTACCATCGGCCACCATGAAGGTCCATTGGTGCCCGCACAGAGCGATCAGCCCGGACAACCTCAGTTTATTTTTTATACTGCGCTGTAACAGTAAACTTTCTCACCCAGAACTACTATAACCTCGTTAAAACAATTACTAACGTAACTATTAAGATTACGCATTTACCCTTCTCACCATTGATTTAAGAAATTAACGCTGCGTTAATCATACATGCTCGTAGGGAGAAAAGGGGGATTGCCCATCTACGACTAGGAACCTCGTCCCTTTTCCAGTCGGGGCTTATCGACCATCCCCTCGGAAAGGAGCATGACCCTCCCTGGACTCCGCACCGTACACTGAGCGCAAGTTTTTGTGGCAACAATTGGGAAAAATAGCAAAAAAAACAGCGGGGAAATTGATATAAACTGTGGGAAAATTAGCAAAAATCGCAGAAAAATTGGCTAAAATTAAGACGAATTTTGAGTGAATAAAATTTCGATAATTTATTCTCTCTGACGTCCTCCACCTCCGCCGATAGGCCAGGGCGAGAGGGGGATTTTCCACCACTGAGGTTGTGACCCTCGCCCCTGCCCTCTCGGAACCTCCTCGACGCCCCTGGGAAGTAGCATAACTCCCTGGTCGGTGGCGCGCGGAAAATTTTCTTTTCGAAAAATGTCCGCAAAAAATCTGTAAACTTATATAAAATGCGGCACGATAACCTTGTAAATGGGAGACTGCTCTGAACCTGAGGACAAATCCGTTTTAACCAATAGCGGTTGCTGAGATGTGACCGGATCGGTTGCAGTACTAGTTCCGAAAACAAACGTATTAATTGTTTAGCTTAACGTATATATTTGTCAAATTTTTAAGACAAGTTTTCAGGTTCGGTGTGAGGTATCTATGGCTGTGGGAATACACCCCAACGGGATTGCATCTATAACATATGCAAAATGTTTTTTTTATCTTTTCCGGTTGAGTTGTTATGCTGCGTTGTTGTTAAAAACTCGGTAGATTTTCAGGCCAAACTTGCTCCGAATTCGATCATTGCGGTTCTGCTCCGTGCAAAAATGGTGCCACGTGCTACGACACTGGCGTTAGCTATCACTGCTCGTGTGCCACCGGCTACAGCGGCCCGCAATGCTTAGAAGATATTGACGAGTGCGCGATTGAAAGAAATCGCTGTATTCGTGGAACGTGTCATAATACGTTCGGGAGTTACAGGTATATATGTCAAACAAGATGATCGTAAATGAGTTTACTAATATAACCAGTTATTACAACAACAATAACAACAAATTTTATTAACAATTTATGCCAGTAGTCGAGAGATCAGCGTAACGGGGGTTGTCTTGGCGTTAAGGCTGTCATATTAAGCCAGAAACTGAGTCAACGTAACGTAATGTATATATAGATAGCAGTCAGCCTCCTGTTTGCAAAGTGGGTATGAGCTTGCTCGAAAGGTAAATAGCTGCCTTGACGGACCCGGTGTAACTTCACGGCTTGTGCGCCGGCTGATATGGCCGCTATTGCTACAAAACGAGAGATCAGAACCCGTACTGCAATATACGTAATTGAACGATTTAAATTTTTATGGGTGGAGCGAAAGTTCAGGGGGTTGGGGACAGAACACAAGTTGGAACAGTAGGAAAAAAGTGGGGGAGGGTTGGTGGATAAAAGTGGAAAACTCGCCTTGCCCTCAAAATGTGGAATAAATGACTCAAAAAGACCTCGTCATTCCGCAGCGTATATATATCTACACTTTTGTGCAACATGTTACACTCATCTTCATCGTGAAGTCTAGGTAATGAAATGTTTATCAAAATTATATTAAGTTTGAATATTAATTAGTACTGGACGCATAAACGGGGTTAGTAACGCTTCAACGGGTTATTAGCCCGTACCCATCGTCGTTCGCGCCCCCAAAGGGCTTGTGTGATGGGTTTTCAGTCAGGCCAACTACTGGTAGTGTGGTAAGTGTTCAGAAAGACAGCGAGCGATAGTAGAGTACCGATCAAACGTGCAGTACAAAGTTACTAACTTTGATGATTGTTCGTTTTATATTTTAGAGTGATTTTAAGCGTTTATTACGACCGATGGTGGGGGCTGCAAAATTGATGAGCGCGGTAGTGTTTGTCGTTGTCCTTTTGAATTTTGTGTGGCGGTGATGACCTCATTGTTGCCAGGCTATATTTAGCTACGTTGAATAAATTATATTACATACATTTATATACGTATATATGGGTGAACATATATATATATATATATATAATATGGATTTAATTGGATGGTTGTTTGCGAAAGTTATAACCAACTGCGTGTATGTACAAATTGGTCAAGGTCGATTTCAGAGTTTAAGGTTGCAGCTACTTGGCTTATTAATTACGTAGCATTTGATCGTGTCGGGTACTGATTATAACGGCCCGCGTTCTAGTCAGTGGCGGAACCAGGATCTCACTGCAGGGGGAACTTGGGCAAATGTCAAACAGGCAGGAAAAAGAGAAGATATCGGCTATGATTCCTGAGGCTTCGCACCAGTTCCCCTTCCCCAAATCGGTGCACTCGGCCTCTCCACTGGACCAAAATATTACCTCAGGGCATTGACCTAGGCTCCTCATCTTCAAACATGAATTAAACGGAAATAGCTTTCGCAATCCTTACTCCACTGATCAGATGGTGGAAATTCGTGCCCTCATGTCAATTTTATCGTGCTATTCATGGATTTATACAACATGTATATCGTTTTTATGTATATTATTTATACTGATGAACTAGCTCGTACAGGAGCACAGACTGCTTTAATAGGTGTAGAACCAGCTTTACCAGTCTCATATGGACATCTGAAATACAAAATAGATAACTGGTGCAATGAAGAATTCAAAAACAGATGGGATAGTTGTTTAACATGCAAAAACACAAAGATATTTTTGCCTCAGGTAAACAAAAAGCTAACAAGATACCTAAGCATATCAAATAAAGAAAGAACCAGGTTATTAATACAAATCTTGACAGGACACTGCTTGTTAAACAAGCACCTATTCAGAATAGGTTTGTCAGATACAGATGTATGTCCAGTCTGCAAATTGGAAACAGAGACAGTGGAACACTACTTGCTTAGATGTACCAATTACAATACACAGAGGGCGATAATATATGGAAAGGCAACAATGGATACAGTAGTACCAGATTACAAAAAAATTATAAGGTTTATAAAAGACACAAAAAGATTTGAACAACTCGATGGATAAGTATAGTTAAATATTATATGTCAGCAAAAATACAGATAAGTATTAAAATGCAAATACAAGAAATTTAAAATTGGAAGGGGGCAGTGTAAAAGACCACTATAAGAGTCTACACACCTTTGTCTTTGCCCTCTTATTATTGCTTATTATCTATCTATCTATTTATACTGAAGGTTGTTTTCTATTAGCTACCCACAGCCTGAATTTGGTCAAATTACAGAGCTAATTTTGATACCAATCGATTCAGCTCGATGAGGCGATTCAGAAAATACTCATTTTCCCCACACATCCGTGACAATTTTTTTTTCGATTTTTTGAGGTCCCAATAGCCCGGTGGCTGAAGAACTCAGCACATTCTCAATCACAACTTTCTAAAAGTTGCGTAGACTTCAATAAACTACACATCAGTAGATTTCTCGCATCAATCCGAATCGAACGGTACTCAACATGCCCAGATTCCGATGAAAAAAATTTTTGGTCTCCAAGGGATGTGGGAAAACGAGTATTTGCTGAACATCCTGTATCTCAAAATCGACCAAATTTGGGCTAGGGGAGTTAAAAAACTAAAGAGCCTGGCAGTGTTGAGTTTTCTTGTAATCGTTTTTTGTAAGGACAATAATTTTTGATGTCACCTCGAAATACTTGGTTGCTCTCAGGGGCTGACCTGAGAGGAAGCCAAAATTTATCTGGGGTGTACAACTTGTGGGGATCCGCCGAAATCCTGGTGAGTTCGAAAGTCCCACCCTCCTTCCGCAACCTGTGGAGAGGCCAGGTGCTGAAATTTTGGACTGCGTGTGATATTGACTAAATGTTTCGTATGTTGTTCAAACGTTTATCTCTAAAACATGAATGGATATTTGATTAGGATTACGTTATTGTATATATACCACAAATAGACATATTGAAAAAGAGTCCATGAATAAAGTCCATATGAATAAAGTCCATGTGCAGCGTTCCTGTACTGACTGTTTCATAAATGTTTGGACCCATTGTTTCTTGTCTGTCAAAGGATTGTGAACTACCGGCCGCGTATTTGTATATACATAATATATAATATACTATATATATAATAGATATATATATATATATATAATATATACATACAATATTTGGAATAAAGTATATGGGTCATTTCACGAAACCATGTACTTTTGAAACACCCCTTTTTGAAGCCAAAATGAAACATTTTCGAATGCACAGTGTCTAGACCCCTTCCGACGTAAAAAACCCTGAATTTGTCGAATATCGATGTCTCTATGCTAAAAGAGCTACCTGAAACCTGCTAGAGGGGTCGCAAAGAGTCCCCCTGGGGTCAAATTTTAATCCGAAATAAGTCATTATTATGTAGGTTGGCGCAGTGACTCGTGAACCATTGTCTGTTTGTATGCAAGTCGGACCAAAATGGTCGCCGTCAAGCCATATGGAGGACTTGCGATCTGAAACTGGTGCCTTTGGGGGTCTTTTGGGGTTAAAAATCGACCAATTTAGAACCAGCCTGTCGCAGAAGTTTTTCTAGCGCAACGAAGACAGCACCTACAGATACCATTTTATACACACAAACCAACCATGAGTGGGGGATGTCATACAAAAAATTTCAGGCAGATCTTTAGCCCTTCTAAAAATTGACACCCTGAAAGATTAAGTCCGGGGGGTGTAGCTACAGCATACAACGCATGAAGCTTTAGCTACTTCTAGAGATTCTAGATTTGATTTAACACGCTGTTGGTGTAAAACAAACGCAATGATCTTTGATTTAGGTGATGATACCAAGGACAATCCACGCAATTGATGTGCGGGCAGGCAGAAGGGTTCTCTAGCTGCCCAGTTAACCGCACGGCACCATATCATGGTGCAATGATGATGAAATTATATACTAATATGGTTCTTGCGACCTTGGGTTTCGTTTACTATACATGCGGTCGGGGGGGGGCTACATTTTCATTAATAAATTTTTAATACATGGGTCGATTCTAGTGGGGCGTTACTATGTTTCCATTAGGCCTATTGTAATACTGTATGCTAAATTTGGATTTTTTAACCTTAATTTTCTTAAGGTCCGAAAGGGGGGTAGGCTACATTTTGCATACCCTATTTTGGGCACTTTATGACCTTCGACTTCATAGTCAAACAACATATAGACAGACACTGACGTTCTTTTTTCAATAAAACCTGTACTGGCTACGATTATCGTTATATAGCATTTTTGGCGCTAGTGCACTTTGACGTTATTTACCAGCGTATGCAAGCTGTCACATTTGAGCTAGCTCGGGGGGCTACATGTCACGAAAAAAATTTTCGGAAGCTTGACGTCAGCTTTAGTGTCGATGCTTACTCCCAAGTTTTTGCGGAAAAATTAGCAAATACCAAAGGATCACGGGGAAATGAAAAACACACATATGTATCACGTACTAGCGATAAGTCGAACGTTTATAATGGGACATGTGTTTTTGGCTTCATTTGTTCAATCCGGTGTGTGGGCCTCTGACTCCTGCTATGTTAGTGGCTCAGAGGTCCACTATACCTCATTGTGACCGTCGGAATGCCTATTACTACACCTCGCAGCGACATTAAATTTCCTTATAAAAGACTGGTGGTATGAGCCAAAAAATGTCGATGTAGAAAACCCACCTTCCCGACCAAAATGACATGGTTTCGTGAAATGACACATATATAAAAAATAGGGTAACAGAACAGCGGAACAGCGTTTTTTTAATTTGTTGTGCCGATAGTGTGAAATGCTGTGTTACATCTTTATTTATTACAGTACTAAAGACGGATAATGCTGTTCAGTGACGCGGTAAAGGCTTACGAGGCTCCTCCAATATCTCGGGTTTCCGAACCCACCAATGGAGCAGTAGAGGCAACTTTACCCGAGTGCCCCAACAGAACAATATAGACAACAGTGTCCCAGGTTCCCAAATAGTAAATATCTAATAAATTTTCCATTTTTGCATCAGACACTAGGCTCCTTAAGGCGCGAGGACCCCATACGGGTAAGGGAAAGGGTGGTTCCCACGGCCTTGAGGTTGTTGCTAGCCTATTCATGTAGGAGGGATGAACATCTTTGTCGCCCCATATAGAGAGTGACATGCCTGACCGACAATGTAGTTTGTGCGCAAATTCGCGACATGCTAAATATAATTGTCTTGATGCTTTAAATTAGTCGATATAGAGAATGTATATAATATATATAGTTGTTATTTCAGATGTGATTGCCAACCGGGATTCACCGGACAGCATTGTGAAAGCCGCTATGTTCCGTGCAACCCGTCCCCGTGTGAAAACGACGGAATTTGCTTTAATGTCGGTCAGTATCACTATCGCTGCCAGTGTAAAAAAGGTTAGCCAAATAATGATTTTGTTAGTATTATTGGTGATGAAATATTTGAAATAAATGGTGAGAGTGTGTTTGCGTGTTGGCTCATCCAGCTGTTTACCTGGCACCTGTTCATAAAGAACCGGGTTCAGGTGTTCACGGATAGCATTGTCAAAACTGGGTTGAGATCCCATTCGACTTAAAGAAATCATCCTGTGCCCCGCACCGCACCTTGAAATCATTGCCAACATTGCCGCTTTGCGGAGCTTCGGTCAACGTTGTAGAACCGGACTACTGCTTGCATTCGCGTGAACTACTAATGATTTTCGCGTGCTTATCAGTTGCACATTTGTATATTTCCGCTAAATTTGGCGTTTATTAGCCTTTTAGATAGAAAGTTGACGCAAGATATGTATGAAATAGCTTAAGCTGGACACTTTCAATTATATTATCTACATCCAAAAAACCGCAGTGACGCTAATGTGGCATAGAAAATTTGTGCAGATGTTAACACAGTTGGATTTAAATGTTTCTCGACAATACGTTTTTGTTCAACCTGTCCAGTACTATATTAACTTGCGCGCGTTAACCCTTATGGCATGGAATACATTGTTATTTTAATAAAAACATTGCAGTATTCCATTATGTTTTCGTTGTCAAATTTTAGTAAAACAGTGTAATTAGACAGATGCTTTTTAGAGCAAAGTTTGCGTTTTTTTGGTTTCGTGCTATGTACGTAGTTATTTCTGGGCTGCCTTTGTTGCGGACTATTATAATTTGTTAAAAAAAATCAAAAAACTGAGTCATTATCCAGCCGCTGCGTTTTGTTACAACAGCCTACATACAGCATATATTTTAATTTCTATGAAGAGATTGTTTGAAAGTCGAACGGTCGTTTACTAGATATCTGTGTATTATAATACATGTCGGGGGTGTTTCCAGATTAAATGTGCACAAGTGCTGGCTGTGCAAGAGTGTACGTTCATCCAAAATTCAAGCTGTGTTTCAAGGTTGACAGCAACGGCGCAAATGCGAAAAATATTTGGAGGGGGACGGGCGTGGCACAGTGTGATGAGCAAATATGAACGGATGGCACGTAATATACAATTGTACGGTAATTGTATATTACGTCCAATTGCTATTACATACGAGTTATTCTTAATATATGCGGTTAAGCAGCCATTGTACTATTTTGTACCTGCTGTTACAACGGCTTATATAAATACTTACATGGCCAACTTGCTTCATTTGTGGGGGCGGGTCGAAAATTTGGGTAAAATAGGCGAATCTGTGTTATGTTCTGGAGGGGTTAGCATAACGAAGAACGTCCCCTCCACCTTGATTTTTGGGGTAGGGTCATTTGCCCCATCCCCTGTTTAAGGGTTTCTGGCATGGGGGTGCCTGCCCGCCATGAGGTTAGGACTTCTTCATTATAAATGAATTGGTTGAATAGCTCAGTGAGGATGGTAGCGCCGTCGCGGTGAAACAGCTTCCACATTTCTGCTGAAACGTCGACTGGGCCCATTCGCTTTTTTACGTTACCGCTTCCGAAAATTTTTTTACGTTACCCCTCGGTTACGTCTTTGAATATTTTTGTTTCCTCAACAAGCTAGACGTTAAAACGGGCTGAAATTCTTGTCCCGCCCGTTAGAAATCGAGGACGGGCCGCCCCGTAGCTCAAAATTTCGAGTTGATCTGGCCCGTTGAAGATCGAGGTCGGCCCTTGCTCGAAACTGCAAAATTCCAGTGCAGCATGGCCCGGCCCGTTAGCAATCCGGGGTGTAGGCAAGGCGTGTAAAGATAAAAACGCATACGTTTATGAAATCAGACCGAGAAAAAATTCTTGAAACAAACCCAATATTACCAAGCCGTGTATTTATAATTGGGTCTTTCACGGAGATGAATACGAGGCGAAATTTTTTGGTTGTCCTTGCCCGTTGGAAATCGAGGTCGACCCGGCCGGGATCTGCAACATTTCGGCGCGGTCCGCTCGTAATGAGGTGTCAGCTCGCCCGGTCCGCGGATCGGACCGAAATTCTTATGCCTAGTACAAAGCCGAACAGGCTGTATACAAAGCACAAAGTTTATTCTAATTTGATTACTGTGTTTTTTTGATTTAATGCGAAAAATAATTGTGTGGGATAATTCGTTTTGACGGACAAGTGAATAATCGTCATTTTTGATCTTTAACTAAAGTGTGCATTGATATTTTCTTTGTGTGTGATGAACAATACAATAAAACAAAATCTACGGTATAAATATATATTTTTTTATTTATATTTCTAAAAATTATGTATTGTGTGTTCCATAGTTGGCTCTGCTCCCCACCCTCCAGTACTTTCAGAGAAAGTGTCGCATATATATTATTTTGATGTCAAAATAGCTTTTGGGGTCCTCTAAATTGTATTCCCTCATCCTATGTTACCAATGAATTTGTGCTAATGGTGTGTCAACATTAAACGTGAAGTCAACTGTTGTAGTTTTCGTGTGTAATGTTAAAATTGTATTGTCATTGCAGTTGTCACTGTGAAGTCCGTCGTCAATGCTGTTTTTCCTTTTAATTTAATTAGCAATATTTGGGCAATTTGTAGTAAAACGGCAGCATTATAACTGCTGCAGTTATGAAGAATAAATTTATTATATATTTAAAAACTTAACGTCGACTTTTTAGTGTAGAAAAGCTGGGTAATTCGGTTTAGTAAAAATTTTTGTTTTCTATTCTCAGTAACTATATGTTATGGTGACATAACTGCGTATTTATGAAAAAAATAACGACATTTGATGATATTTATTTGGTTGAAATTACAAAGATTTGGGCAGAATTTTTATAGAAAACAGTATGGTTGGTGGTTGGTTGGTAGCAAGCTTGCTTTGACTCTCCTGGTTCTTCCCTTGGGGTGTAAGAAAAATGGTTAACAAGTGTAATTGGCCTAGGCCCCGGATTTATCACATGAGGCTGGTGGGGCCCATGTGTTCCTAAAATTTTTTCCTTTCCTTTCTCCAAAATTATTTTGCTTAAGCTTGTTTAACATAATTTGTAGACAGAAGATATTTAAATTGTGAAACAAAACTTCAGAAAATTGAAGGAATACGTAATTTTTCTATCAAACGCAAAACTTTACAGAAAGGAAGTATATATAAGTCTTTATACTATTTTGCAATAATGACATAGTCCTCTAGTTGTGCCTTTTGGTTATGACGCATTCGGTCCAAACCAATTTTTGTTCGCTTCTGAATTAGATCCTATGGCGGTTAGATAATAGTTATTCTTTCATTAGATAGCTTTTCACTAGAGTTGACAACAGTCCGAAGTTTTTCGGCCTGGTCCGTTGGAAATCCAGGTCGGCCCGGCCGGTGCTGCAAAAATTCCGCCCGGTCCGGCCCGTTTGTAATCTGGTGTAGTCCTGTTCGATACAAAAGATATATAAAGATAAAAACGCATACATGAAACGAGCCTTACAAAAGATTCCTATAAAGAACCCAATATTATCGAATCGTCTAATAATTTTTCTCTCTTTTACTGAAGTGAGAGCGAACTGTATTTTTTCGGCCCGGCCTGGCGTGTTGGAATTCGGGGATGCCCCGTTGGTTCTTTTCCATTATCCCCCCAGCCCGCGTTTGCCCAAAAATGGTCAGATTATGGAAATTTTGGTATTTTTTTTTGATCCTCGAGACCTCCTCTGATCATTTCAACCAAAAAATATAATTTTTTAAAATTTTGGATTTTTTCGGGCCCCAAGGGTCCCCCTTGTGAACCAAAAACAATTGGTTCTTTTCCATTATCCCCCAACCCGCGTTTGTCCAAAAATGGTCAGATTCTGGAAATTCAGTATTTTTGTGATCATCGAGACCTCGAGCCCAAATTCTCATCTCTACTAGCCAGTAAGATTAGTATCCTGGTTTTGCTTTTTGTTTCTTTTTTCAATTATCAGTGCAATTTTCACTGTACCTGATAACTCGCCAAACTTGGTCTTTAGTATAATATTTTCGTACTCTACAATGGCCTTTTTGTTATGATTTATTGTAGTCGTACCGTCCTAGGATTTTTTGTCAGTTGAAGTAATAAAATTAAAATAACTTTCTTTAAAGCATGACCAACCTCGATATCAATACCACACAGTAGTTATATCAGAGCTATATATGCAATTTGTACAGAATACTATCCCGACTATCGGATTTCTACTTGAAGAGGTAGTATATTTTCATACGTCCAGAATAAAAGCTGTGCTATATATACGTAGTTGTGTCTGCAATACTACTGTGTTCAATTTATTTCATGACTTTTTGGTTTCGCTTTTCTTATTTCTGTACTGTTATGAACTTTTAAAATACATATATTCGTTGACTACTGAATGACTGTGTGATTTAATAACTGCAGTCTAATTTTTTAATAACACCGTTTTGTTAATAGCCATTTGCAGCAGCTCTACGATCGTTTATTTATAATAAACGATTATAAAACTGAAACTGGTAATATAAAACTATTATAGAAAGCAATTTTGGGGAATTTTTTGCGTATATTTTGTCTGTGTGTGTGTGTGAAAGGCGTTCTGGTGTATGAAAATGATGAAGTGAAGCGTTTTTACAGCTATGTATGAAATATGCACATGTAGCAGCAATGAAATTTACGAGCGTTTCACTGTGTTTTTGCACTAAAAAAACACAAAAAACCCTGCGAGGCGCGATACATATAACCGACGTTCCGGTTATGGTTTTAGGGTCTGCGATTGGATATGTATATATTTATCAGAGATAGAAACCGGGTCACCGTATGATTTGGCGTCACATTTACGACGGTTTGTGCTACGTGACCCGCTCTGATTCACAATCCGAAAGCAGTCTCCTCTGCACTGTACTTAGACCTATAGTAGCGATTTGACCCATTCATGTGGCTGCGGTTTATGTTTAGTTTGCATTCGTTCACCCTTGTCTACATTGCATACAGGGAGTGCAGAATCGTAACCCGTAATCAGAATTCGGGTTGCGGCAAAAATCGAGTTTCGGTTGTGTTTCCGACAACAGGCAAAAGCCACAATATGGGTTTAAAAATCATAGGCCTGTGTTAATAGATGCTTGGAGAAGTTGTACTCATTCAGAGAGCTGTGGTGTTTGGTCAAATTTGAACCTGTTGAAACTCATATACTATAACAGTATGGATTGCTGAAAAGTACCTAGGATTGAAAAGTTCAAGCATGAACCTGCAATCCACGCCGCGTCTGGGTGCAAACCTGTGTTTACTGTTAAACTGTGGTACTACTCCGCACATTTCTCCCGCATATATATATATAGCGTTTTTCTGAAATTTATTACACACACTTGGAGTATTTTTCTTTCAGGACAATGATTTCAGGTTTCTTCGGGGATAACATAATATAACAACCGCATTTTTATTCACTCGAGAAGATAGCAAACGGAGCTAAATTCTTTTATACTCAGTGTGATGTTATTTATGCAACGATGTATATATATGTGGTGGAAGGCCATTTTTTCATTTCAAAATCTAATATATACATCTCATCTCGATCCATAAATAAAACGATTTTTAGCTTTACTAAATTTCTTCTAGGTATATATAGTTGAGATACAATATCGTAATAGAACAAGTTCAGCGTAAAAGTTATTTTTAACACATTTTAAATCCACAGGGCCGTTATTTTTTCTTCATATATTTCACGATATTTAAGACTTGGAAGTTTCAAAATTACCCGCTCGGGTTATGGCTGGTTTCGGTTCCATTTATTCTCTGATAGATGGATTGATTATAACTACTTAAGGTCGAAACATTTTAACTTGATAATGCCCCCACAACATAAGTAATATATACTGAGTACGTATATATATTCCTGCAACCTTGTCATTGCGTTCAGCATGACCCAGTAAGTGTATAATTTTTGTAAGTCTCAGCACCTTTAACGCTGCCAGGAACTGCGTTCTTTGTAACGAACTGTGCCAAGTATTATCATCGTTTGTTTCAACTGAGTCACACCTGTTTAGAAAGTCGATTCTGCGTACTTTTCTTCCAAAATCGAACAATTCAGCATTTCCATATAACATCTCGTGGTGAAGGGAAACGAAGTGAAGTTGCTTACTCTACGCCCAGATGAAGGCGTGTGTATTCAGTATGGGGCAAGTTTGCGCTCGGAGGCGTAGCTGTTCACGTTTGTGTCATGTTTACTGACAGCGAAAACCAAAGAAAGACGATCATCAAATACAGAAATTTTTTTACCTTTCTAGGTTGTTTTAAAATACCAGAAAGATAAACATAGAACACTGTGGACCAACATAACAGTCAGTCTTAGCATATTCCAATGTCGTTTTATTATTTTTCATTCATATATTTTACTATTAATACGAGATTCCGGTTTCGCTAAAAATTAAAACAGATATGGATCCTGTTAATATCGGGCCCGGTATTCCTTAGTGTGTATATGTATACAACCAATAACATCTTTCAATAGCTGAAATCAATATATATATAAATCTATATATATATGTATATATATATATATATATGTGTGTGTGTGTGTGTTTGTGTTTGTTTGTTTTTTTTTGTGTTTTTGTGTGTGTGTGTGTGTGTGTGTTTCTGTGTGTGTGTGTTTGTGTGTGTTTGTGTGTGTGTGTGTTTGTGTGTGTGTTTGTGTGTGTGTTTGTGTGTGTGTGGTGTATATATATATATATATATATATATATATATCATTGACACTGAGCCAGGATATATTTGTATAAAACACAATAGAAAGATCAGAAGATTGAAAGAAAACATCAAATCGGGGATACATGCATCTCTGTTTGAACTATGATGGAACATCAAACAGGATTGGTTACTTCGATCATATTAGCAAAGAAGTTGTTTCACACCGATTTCTAATTTCTCGTGCTCAGATTGCAGAAATGCGTATTCAATAGTATTAGTTGCAGCAAAATGGTTTTTACTATATAACAAAATGTAGTGGAATATTATTGAGCGAAGTGTTTTTGAGCGGGGCGTAGCGAAGCATTTTTATGTTCTGTCTGGGAGTAAAAAGGTCCATGTCCGTTCGTTCGTTCGTTCGGCCCGACGGATCTCAAGAACCACTGAACGGATTTTAAAAAACTTTTTTGTTGTTTGAAAGCCTATCATGTCAGAGTGTGCACCTTATATTTGGGATTAAAAATTTTGAGTGGTTAATTAGTAATTAGCTAATTAGTTAAGCTTATGCAGCTAAAATAGAGAATTTTGCAATATTTGTGTTATTTATTGAAATAGAGTCGTTTCGATCAAACCATTATAGGGTTTCTTGGGTCGAAGAATTCAAATATAATATTTTTACCAATGATAAAGCCCTGTGCCCTATGCAATGTAGTTACAAGAACATAAAATTGAGTACATTCGTAATGCCACAGCCCAAGCTCCGCTCACAATGTAGTTCCATTACCGACTAGTATTAGTTGCAAGAAGCGAATGAGATAAGCAGAAAAGCGGTGAATAAATAGTGTTATTTATACAATGGGATTATACATGAGTTAATGATTTTTATGTCGATTGCTTATGTACTTCTAGTTAACTGAGTTGTTTGTCGGAATGAAGTTTGACGCGAAAATTCCTAAATTATTGTCTTTTTGTTCCTAAGACTTGTTGTTCTCGACAGGCCACAAACAAGCTTTTGTGACTGATCATGGCAAACTAACTATTTAGTGGTGAGTCCAACCAACGATGATTTTTAGCTTTAACCTAGGCTTAAAGTTATGGAGATCATTCCGTTATTAATCCTGCGTACTGATTTTAGCGGAGGCTATGAAGTAAGGATTCGCCTGATAAAAGACTATACCAATCTTGCGGTGGGTGGCTATGTTTTCAAATATTTATGCGCTTTTTTAGGCTTTACTGGCAAAAATTGCGACAACAACGTGGACAATTGCAAGAGCAGCTTGTGCGTAAACGGTGGTCGATGCATCGACGGTATTGATGAATACACGTGCGACTGTCCGCCGAACTATACAGGTTATAGTTTTGTCTGATGCTCCGCTGTATTGTATGCTTTGTATAGGAAAAGTAATATATACGTAAAGTGTATTATAATAACTGTTCAAATGTATAATTATTGTCTATACTCTGTTAAAGGTGTAATATCGTCAGCACGTATTTGGTTTCCTAATGCTGGAAATGCTACATTTGTTTAAGCCTGTTTTCGACCCAGATGTTTTGACGGTGAAAAATTTTTCAAGCGACTTTTCAAGCGGTTACTGAATCTTCGATGTGAAAAACTTGTTATTTTCATATATAATATTAAATGTAAATATATATATGGAATTGCAGTAGTGGCTGTGGTGCTAGCTGGTCGTAACAACTCAGCTATCGCGTTTTCAATTAATGGTGTATTGTTGTTGGCTTGGTATATATACTGATTATTGTACTTATAGGCAATGAATTTATTGAGAGATGTATTTTTACTGGTTAACATTAAGCATGTGGACACAACATTAGTATGTTGCAGGATTGGTGTTTCACTAGTTTCAAAATATATAACTGTTGTTAATGGGACCAAAATATAAGAGCCGTTTTTAACGGGGTTCTTAGCCAAATCTGACCGCACGGCATAGGTATCAAATGTCCGTCAGCTTAGGGGATGACGGAGAAGGTCATCAAGGGGGGTCCTCAGGAGTTTAGATCCCCAGAGGGCCTCTCGTTTTTGAATATTTTACCACAGTTTTGGCAATTTTTGTTAGAACATGCCGCGCGCTTCAGGTGCATGGGTGTGGCATGGGGTGTACGGAGCCTGCGAGGGGGAGCAGGGGATAAATATGGCTCGGTGGAGGTCTTACCCATCGGGGAGTGCTCCATCGACACCTATGCCGTAAGGGTAACATCCAGTCGTTCGATTCTTATAGAAAAAAGAGACCAGAGTCAGCTCACAGATATCTACAATATTGATCAACAACAGTTTTGTGGGACGGTTGTGTGGGTCGGTGTGGACCAAAATATACTTCGTCGACAAAATTATAGACGAAACCACGCTCACGGCTGGTAGCTACATACTAGTTGTAAATGATTGATAGAATGAACAGTAGCTGCACAAATATAATGCTTCGTATGTCTACAGATCTCTCACATCGGGCCATGTTAATAAATGTGGCATCGAGGATAGTATCTTAGAATGGTGTATGCCTCAAGCACAAAGCCTGTTACAGTGGATTAAACGCAATGACAAAATTATAGCTGAAATCATAGTCATGGTCGTTAGCTACATACTAGTTACAAATGCGTGATATAATGAACAAACAAATGCACAAATATTTAATGCTTCGTATGTCTACCGATCTCTGTCACATCGGTCCATGTTAACAAATTATTCATCGAGGATAGTTGGTAAACGAAATTGAACCGGTTGTAATAGGAGGTACGACGAGCTGTGTGTTAATCGCTTTAAAGAGAGAAAATAAAATTTACTTAACGATCAGAGATAATCGTTTGGCAAACTTTAAGTGGTAGTCATGTGTAATCCTATTAAGTAGGAAGGAATGTAGCAAGGTCATGGATTTATGGAAATAATAATAATTAAGCATTAGCTTTACTATGTCACACGCCGAGGTTTTGCGGATGTAGTAAATTAGTATTGACTAACGATCTTGCGACCATTATTATCCTGTCACGTAATAAATATAATGAATGAAGCGAAATGAAAGTTAATTTAATTAATGGCATGAAGTTTATGCATTAATACAATTACCTGGGTATGAGGGCGCGTTTTCCTATCATGTAAACGAAGCTTGATATATTACAGGTCCCTGTCCCTGTCTTTCTTCATTTAATTCCATGCAATTTTGTCTTGAATTTTAGACTTAGGATGTTCAAGTATGAGTGCATTTTCCAAAACCTATGAGAAATTCAATCTTGATCAAGCTACACTGTAACAACTGTACCGTGTTAGGGCTGTGTTTTGGATATACACACTTCAAGCATAGTACGTAGATCAGTTATTTCACTTAATTCGGGCAATGGGATAATTATATGAATTCAGCTGCTGTAAACAAATTTGACTGTAGTTTCGGCAATAACCCTAATTACACTCACTATTCGACATCCTGTTACTGTGATGCAGATCGGCGTTGAGCTTTCCCGTTTTAAAACGATTCGATCAAATGGGCTTCCTCAAAAAGAATTTGTTTTAGATCGGTTCCTTATGGATAATTCGGTTTAAATCTATTTGTTTCAGAATGAGTTTGACCCAAGTTAATTTGGCTCCAAAAAGATTGTTTCTATTCAGCTTATGATGGGTCGCAGAATAAGGTTATTAATAACATTTCACTCGTAAAATGAACGAAAACCATATACGGCTTGTACAGAAAATTTCATTTTTGCATTTTGTGAATCTATTATTTTTCGTGTAACGCTGATATGACGCGTTTTTCATGGTAACACACATACGTAGCTTAATTTAGTATATTTTTCTCCAAAAATTTGCTATTTTTAGTACGTAACGAGTTTATGACTACGAGCACAGTGTTCTGGTACAGAGGTTAGGTGTTCGTTAAAACGCGTATCAGCGCAGACTAGAGAGGCTGAAATTTTGCAAAAAATATATTTAACCCTTTCCGTCTTAAAAATCAAAGCGTAGTTCCTACAATCTTGAAGACACCTTTTGATCCGGCCGCGGATTCAACTTAGATCGCTCGGCTACAAGTCTTGTATGCTAGCCACTACGCTATTTAGGAGCTGTTAATCGGCTCCTTAACGCACACCGAACGACAAACTCGGCAAACAGGTACAAAAATTTTTTCCACGCTATATTTTGCTAAAATTTGTATATTAGTTTAGCTACAGAGGTTAATAAACAACTTGCCACGCAATGTACGCTGCAACACAAGTGTCAATATACGAACGAAAGAGTTATATAAATTCACCCGGTCTTTTTCTCAATTTTAGGCAAATATTGCGAAATCGACGTCGACGAATGCGCCACGGGGGTACTATGTCAAAACGGTGCGACGTGCCACAACAATCCGGGTGGGTTTCAATGCACTTGCGTCAACGGATGGATGGGCAAGTATTGCGAGGAAAATTTTGACGACTGTCATTCGGCACCGTGTCAAAATGCAGGAATCTGTCACGACAAAGTTTCAACATTTACGTGTGAATGCCCAGTCGGATGGATTGGTAAAAATACAAATACATATACGTTTACATAATTTTGCATATGGGAGCCTAACATAAATAATTACATTTCTGATTCCTTATTTTACGCTGCAATGCTGTGTTTGTCCGATGACGTCTCTTTTGCAACGGTACTATGCATTGTGGGTAGTGATGGGCAGGAATATGGTTACTATATCCGACTAAAATTTTGTGATATAACATCAGGTATCAAATCATGGGCAACGGTACCTTAAAATTTCAAATTTTGTATAAACCTAAAAGATTATAATAATAGATTTTGATATTCGCTATTTTATAATGATGTATTAAGAGTTACAGATCAGTAGTAAACGTTATTCTTTTTGATAAGATTCTTTTTTGCACCTAATATTTTTTGTGGTATAAGCTTACGCTACGTATGCGTTTAAGCAGCCTGTTTTTTTGTGCACAGTATTTATAAACACTGTTTAATAAGAGACTGTAACGTAGCAGAGAGTCTGTGATGAGGTTGTGAAAGCTTTTAAATATCAAGTCTCTCTGTCTGTGAGATTGGCCATAACTCGGGAACGCCTTAATCGATTTTCATAATCTTGGGCTCATACGAACTGACATAGTCGATTTACCGTGTACATCCACGGGCGTTTTTGATTTGGACCCTGGTTCCGGGGTCAGAGGTCAAAATGGGGTTTTTACCCCATTTTAGTAACTTCACGGAAGCAAAGTTATTTTTATTTTGACTTTCGAATTTTTTGTCTGGTTGGTTTTATTTCATAGTAAAATAATAATGACAATGCCTCTTTTTTATTTTTCGATTGAGGCTCTGGTTCCTTGAGTTATGGGCTTTGCGATATGTCACCCTCGTGGTTCCTCGACTCAAAGTTCGAAAATTTGTTCTGACGCGCTGGCGGCTGAAAAGTTTTAATTCGGGGTGTTCAGGAATAGGAAACTCATTGCCGGTGTTGGGTTTGCCGTACGACCCATGGTTCCATGGGTTCAGGATATGGCGCCTCATGGTTCCTCCACCCAAAATTCCAGATTTTAGTGTGACGACTTGGGAGGCCTGATAGCTTGCACTTGGGAGTTTTCAATCATACGAAACCTGCTGCCGATGTTAGTCTTGTTCTAACTTGTGCGGTGTTGTGTGATATCCACATATAGTAAGTCGATGTATGCTATCGAGAGCTGATTGGCTGTGTACGCAAAGACGTAGGTGTTCCTATGCTTCACTACGCTCTACAATCTCGATAGAGTTACTAGTTTTATAGTTAACAACAGTTTATTCACAATATAGTGCAAAATTAGCACGTCTTGGCGATCTAGATGTAGGTTCAAGGCAGCTGCTAGAGATGCTGCGCGAATGTCCAAAAGACGCTAGTCCGCAAATTTAGTCCAAACAGCATGTACTGTGTACATACGTAGTTTAAAAACGTGACAGTATGTGTGGCATTTAAAGTTGGTTATTTTAATTTAGAGATTTTCAGTAACATGTAATGTCATAGGGTGCCACTTTTAATGTAAATTTCCCGGAATTTTAATGATAAGTGATTAAAATTTTATGGTCCAACTGTGACATAATCCTCAAAACTCTCGTGGTAGATTACTGAATTTGTCGGGATCGCAAGATATTTTAACTCAAACTAAAAGTCGTTAAGCATGTCCAAAATAGGACGACAGTTGCCATGAGCAGTGAAAACCATGGCATTACAGAAACGTAACATAAGTATTTTGAGTTTCTGAATACGGTAATGCGAGACGGTCAAATAAATTCATTCCTTCCCACGGCCTAAGCCAAACATACACTAAAATTGTCCACATATTTAAGCCACAGTGTGTAGATCTAACGGTAAAATCTCTTCCAAAAAAGTCACGGGGCACCATATTTATAAAATTTCTTTTCGGCATCTTCGGATCAAGGATTTGTGGCTTCACTACCAGTAAAAACTTCCCCAAAATGGTCAAATATCCAGATAAAATGTTCTGGATATCCCAATATTGCAGATATAAATGATCATTATGAAACGAATCGAATACTTCAATTTTCTAAATATTAGTTTGAAATGATCATGTACAGAGATTTGTAACGCGCATCTTTGTAAAATCGAACTGTGGGAAAGAAACCACAGGATTCGGAAGCATGCATAAAGCTGCAGTGCAAACATATTGTTCCAATTTCTAATTTCTCTCTACAGTCATTGTTGCCTGGCCTTTCCATTAACGGAAATTGTGGCAGGAAGCATGAACCGGGTGGCCTCCTGGTTTGAAACGGTGAGGGGAGCGGATTTTTTTATCTGATGTGAACTGTACCCCGGCACCCTTGGAGTTTCAGAACTTAAAAATCTTCAAAATGTAGTAAATTTTTAAGCGCTAAAATCGTTAATAAACGGCCCCTGAAATAATAAAAAATGTCTACAATTAGAAAACCATCTTTTCATCCAGTTTTCTGCTGAAAGTATATAATCAAATTATGAACTTCAGAAAAGGGTTCTTGTGAACGTTGACACAAAAAATTTTAATAATTGACATAAAAGTTGCAATACTTTATGTCAACTGGGGGTGTTTTATCAAGGGACATAGACGTCCAGGCTGGAATGCAGGTATGTAACCCTCCACCAGACTCTTTTCATTTTATGAAGTTGAGACGTAAAAAAACGTGAATTTTTCGCCTTCTACGGGCGCTTATTCTATATTTATTGAACAACTACAACTAGCTAGTAGCGAATTGTTTCTACAACTGGGAATTTTTGGCTACGTCGCTGCTGGTGGAGAAGCCAAAAATTTTGCCGGGGGCTTCCACCCCCGCTTTGGAGGAGCCAGTTTACAGGCATAAGTAGAGTGATACCTGCACCTTGTATAGCAATGCGCCCACAAAGCATGGCCGCCATGTTTTGAATTAGTACAGCAACCGCTGCATGACATTGCTCGTGTTCTTACATAAACTATTGAATTTTCTTTTTCCGAATATGCGTAGAAATCATATTTTTTATAAATTTAATTGCCTCCATTTTGAAGATGTATAAATGCTAATATACCTGCTGAAGTGACCGCTGACCATTCGATATTGTTAAGTGTGATTGATCCATTCGTCAAAATTGTAGAAATCTCTCTTTAAACATTCGGATATACCGGGGTTTCTTTATAATGTACATCTGCGTAGAAAATATAAAAACTACCTGTAAGTTTTGATTCATTTTTATGAAGTGAGCGTTTTTTTTGCAGTTTCAACTCTATTCATATTAACTGAATTTATAGGTCTTCTTTGTCACCTTGAATATCCACACGACTTCTCGAATCCGTGCCAAAGTGGCGCTGCATGTCACGCAGATCCCGTTCAAGGGTTCTATGTATGTCAATGTCCGAAAGGGTTTAACGGGACCGATTGTCAAATTGACGTTGAGATGGAGTGTGCCAAGGGTTAGTCAGATTAATGTCGCATGTCCGAATATGTCTGTACTCAGCTGACGTTGAATGTGTAAATTTACTGAAATCAGAGGAATATTTTCTAGTGTTGTTTTGGTTAGATTGCTGTTTTCATACATTACCTGCATATTTCATTTAATAGATAATTTGTTCTTTGTGCCATGCTTTTTAGTTACTGCAGCACCTTTTGAAAGTTTGTTTCGTGGTATAAAATAGGATTTATTACCCGTACTTCGTTGTGCAAACACGGAAGATTTAAACCGGGAATATTTTGGTGTAATAACGGATTTTGTTCATAAGCAAGTCTATAGTGTTGCGACATTTCGCGGTCGTGATTGAATTCGAGTCGAACGAGTGGAACGAGAATTTTCGGTTTGGCTCTAGGGAGGTTTGAGGTAATTCTGTCTGTGTGTGTCTGTCGCACCTGGACCTCGATAACGGTTGTGATTTCGACTAAGATAGCTCATTCGAACCGCAATGGTCGATTTAGGTGTAGTGACGGAGCCAGATTTATGATTTTTTCCCATGGGAAAAGTTATGGAGCAAAATGACGTCGATTTCGGCCCATTTTTCGGGCACCCTCTCCAGTTTTTGCGACTTTTCTCAATAAGTAAACAAGGTATCCGCAAACAAATAGGCATATTCCATGTAGCTTTACCAGGGCTTTCCAGATATATTTCAACTATTTCCCAATCTGGAGTCTATAAGCTTATAGTTGGCGCCAAATTTCATATTTGGGGAAAAGTCGTGAGAAATGCACCGAAATGTGTGCTTATTGTTGGTTTTAGTGTCGGATATGGGGTTTTCTGGACGAAAAACTTACTGCAAGTGTCAAAAATATTGTGTGACGAATATTTTTCACACTTATGGTTCATACTTGGTATGAAAAATAGTATTTATATTCGTGTCGTTTTGAATCCCTTAACGTTCTTTTCATGGTCAATTTAGGGTTTTATTGTAAATTGCTAGTTCATTGCACTCGTTGTATGATGTTTTGCCTACTCCATACGTTGGTTATCAAAAGAGGCGGGCGTAACTATGGCTCATCACTCACGGTTTATATAATGCTGCACCTGGGTACTGTGTGTAGGCTTTGTTTGAGTGTGCTTTTCTATAACAGACTTCAGGGGATTGTTCTCACCACTTGAATTCTGGCTCGCAAGCGAGCTTCACTAGTTTAACGCGTTTCGGAACATATTGAAATTGCGCATTCCCCAAAGAGATGATACACCGAAATAATCTTTGATTGGGTACAGCCTTCTTATCCTTGGCTTTATGACTTTCGCTCCAGCCTTTGAATAGCAAGCCTGTCATTCGAATACCCAGCTGCGAGTTTTCTACGAAATTGTCTTCCCACTTCCCTGCAGGTCCTTGTATTTTAGGTAATCCATGTGAACATGGTGGTACATGCCGTAACACTCCCGGTTCGTACGAGTGTGACTGTCCACCGGGCTTTACCGGGGGGTGGTGTGAAGAGAATATCAATGAATGCCTATCGAATCCTTGTCAAAACGATGCTACGTGTCTGGATGATGTTGGACGGTTTCGTTGCGTTTGTATGCCGGGTAAGGTGGATTGTAAAACAAATTTTGTTAAAGCGTTAAACACAATAGAGTGATCGTATTACAAAACAGGGCCCAACATTCTGCTATCCCAATATTCTGCTTCCCCCCAAGATTTTGTCCCACTCCATTAAATTTTTACCCGTATGTTTTCCGAACAATGATTTTTCAACTCAAATGTTGTGATTCGATTTGGCTATATCGCGTGTTGTAGCTTGTACAGTCACAGAGAAAAGTAAGTACAAAAAAACCAACACAGACGGATTAAATTTCGTCCCGTCCGCGTGCAGATGAAATTGCGTTCGTTCGCGTCTTGGTTCGTCCGCGTCTTCGTTCGTCCGTGTCTGCGCTTCCGTTTGTCCGTGACTGTACTTGCGGATCTCTATTATGCTGTTAATGTGTTCTCAAAGTTTACTACAGCACTATGAAAGTATATAATATGCAATATATCCTGGTGAAGAAACTTTCGGTGTTAAAAATACGTCTTAATTGATCCGCCGAGCCCGATATCCTTCTAAAATTTTGGACCCAGCGAAAACCTGGAATCATTTGACATTGTGCCTAAACGAAAATTTTTTGTTCAGTAGGGTCTAATGCAGGTTAATTTTTATGCTATTTGCGTTTCTGGTTTTTTCCTTTACATTAAATTTTCATTTTGTATGCAATTGCTGTTGATCCTACATCGTATCTGGTTTAGCTAGTTGAGAGCTTAGAGATTGATTATTTCACTAGTTTAGGATATTTTATTTATACGTCAGAATGCTCTTTATCAAGCCTTACAACTTTCGCGAGTGATTGTGGTGAGAATACATACATTGTTATTGAGTATTTTTAGGCTACGCGGGTTTGCACTGTGAAGTCAACGTTGACGACTGTCGCACAGCACCGTGCGGACGAAATGGTCGGTGCTGGGATCAGGTAAACGGATACCGATGTCAATGTAAACCCGGATGGGCTGGTGATCGCTGTCAAGTGAATGTGGACAGCTGTGATGGCCATGCTGAACTGTGCGCCAACGGCGGAAAATGCATGAATCTTGGGCCCTGTTTTGTAATACGATCACTCTATTGTGTTTAACGCTTTAACAAAATTTGTTTTACAATCCACCTTACCCGGCATACAAACGCAACGAAACCGTCCAACATCATCCAGACACGTAGCATCGTTTTGACAAGGATTCGATAGGCATTCATTGATATTCTCTTCACACCACCCCCCGGTAAAGCCCGGTGGACAGTCACACTCGTACGAACCGGGAGTGTTACGGCATGTACCACCATGTTCACATGGATTACCTAAAATACAAGGACCTGCGGGAATGCAAAACAATTTCGTAGAAAACTCGCAGCTGGGTATTCGAATGACAGACTTGTATTCAAAGGCTGGAGCGAAAGTCATAAAGCCAAGGATAAGAAGGCTGTACCCAATCAAAGATTATTTCGGTGTATCATATATTTGGGGAATGCGCAATTTCAATATGTTCCAAAACACGTTAAACTAGTGAAGCTCGCTTGCGAGCCAGAATTCGAGTGGTGAGAACAATCCCCTGAAGTCTGTTGTAGAAAGCACACTCAAACAAAGCCTACACACAGTACCCAGGTGCAGCATTATATAAACCGTGAGTGATGAGCCATAGTTACGCCCGCCTCTTTTGATAACCAACGTATGGAGTAGGCAAAACATCATACAACGAGTACAAAAACAATGAACTAGCAATTTAATAATTCAATAAAACCCTAAATTGACCGTGAAAAGAACGTTAAAGAATTCAAACCGACACTTGAGAAATATCTCATTTTTCATACCAAGTATGAACCATAAGTGTGAAAAATATTCGTCACACAATATTTTTGACACTTGCAGTCAGTTTGTTGGTCCAGAAAACCCCATATCCGACACTAAAACCAACAATAAGCACACATTTAGGTGCATTTCTCACGACTTTTCACCAAATATGAAATTTAGCGCCAACTATAAGCTTATAGACTCCAGATTGGGAAATAGTTGAAATATATCTGGAAAGCCCTGGTAAAGCTACATGGAATATGCCTATTTGTTTGCGGATACCTTGTTTACTTATTGAGAAAAGTCGCAAAAACTGGAGAGGGTGCCCGAAAAATGGGCCAAAATGACGTCATTTTGCTCCATAACTTTTCCCATGGGAAAAAATCATAAATCTGGCTCCGTCACTACACCTAAATCGACCATTGCGGTTCGAATGAGCTATCTTACATCAAAATCCGCCCAACCGTTATCGAGGTCCAGGTGCGACAGACACACACAGACAGGACGTCCTCAAACCTCCCTAGAGCCAAAATTCAAAATTCTCGTTCCACTCGCTCGACTCGAATTCAATCACGACCGCGAAATGTAGCAACACTATAGACTTGCTTATGAACAAAATCCGTTATTACACCAAAATATTCCCGGTTTAAATCTTCCCGTGTTTGCACAACGAAGTACCGAGTAATAAATCCTGTTTCTGCACGAAACAAACTTTCGAAACATCATCTAACTAAAAAGCATAAAAAACAAAGTTATATTTAAATGAAATATGCAGGTAATGTATGAAAACAGCAATATTAACCAAAACAACACTAGAAAATATACCTATCTTCAGTAAATTTACACATTCAACGTCAGCTGAGTACAGACATATTCGGACATGCGACATTAATCTGACTAACCCTTCGCACACTCGTCAACGTCAATTTGACAATCAGTCCCGTTAAACCCTTTCGGACATTGACATACATAGAACCCTTGAACCGGATCTGCGTGACATGCAGCGCCACTTTGGCACGGATTCGAAATACATGGATCTTCAAGGTGACAAAGAAGACCTATAAATTCAGTTAATATGAATAGAGTTGAAATGTGCAAAAAAAACGCTCACTTCATAAAAATGAATCAAAACTTACAGGTAGTTTTTATATTTTCTACGCAGATGTACATTATAAAGAAACCCCGGTATATCCGAATGTTTAAAGAGAGATTTCTTACAATTTTGACGAATGATAAATCACACTTAACAATATCGAATGGTCAGCGGTCACTTCAGCAGGTATATTAGCATTTATACATCTTCAAAATGGAGGCAATTAAATTTATAAAAAATATGATTTCTACGCATATTCGGAAAAAGAAAATTCAATAGTTTATGTAAGAACACGAGCAATGTCATGCAGCGGTTGCTGTACTAATTCAAAACATGGCGGCCATGCTTTGTGGGCGCATTGCTATACAAGGTGCAGGTATCACTCTACTTATGCCTGTAAACTGGCTCCTCCAAAGCGGGGGTGGAAGCCCCCGGCAAAATTTTTGGCTTCTCCACCAGCAGCGACGTAGCCAAAAATTCCCAGTTGTAGAAACAATTCGCTACTAGCTAGTTGTAGTTGTTCAATAAATATAGAATAAGCGCCCGTAGAAGGCGAAAAATTCACGTTTTTTTACGTCTCAACTTCATAAAATGAAAAGAGTCTGGTGGAGGGTTACATACCTGCATTCCAGCCTGGACGTCTATGTCCCTTGATAAAACACCCCCAGTTGACATAAAGTATTGCAACTTTTATGTCAATTATTAAAATTTTTTGTGTCAACGTTCACAAGAACCCTTTTCTGAAGTTCATAATTTGATTATATACTTTCAGCAGAAAACTGGATGAAAAGATGGTTTTCTAATTGTAGACATTTTTTATTATTTCAGGGGCCGTTTATTAACGATTTTAGCGCTTAAAAATTTACTACATTTTGAAGATTTTTAAGTTCTGAAACCAGGGGTGCCGGGGTACAGTTCACATCCAATAAAAAAATCCGCTCCCCTCACCGTTTCAAACCAGGAGGCCACCCGGTTCATGCTTCCTGCCACAATTTCCGTTAATGGAAAGGCCAGGCAACAATGACTGTAGAGAGAAATTAGAAATTGGAACAATATGTTTGCACTGCAGCTTTATGCATGCTTCCGAATCCTGTGGTTTCTTTCCCACAGTTCGATTTTACAAAGATGCGCGTTACAAATCTCTGTACATGATCATTTCAAACTAATATTTAGAAAATTGAAGTATTCGATTCGTTTCATAATGATCATTTATATCTGCAATATTGGGATATCCAGAACATTTTATCTGGATATTTGACCATTTTGGGGAAGTTTTTACTGGTAGTGAAGCCACAAATCCTTGATCCGAAGATGCCGAAAAAGAAATTTTATAAAGATGGTGCCTGGCTTTGCAAGAGATTTACTGTTAGATCTCCACACTGTGGCTTAAATATGTGGACAATTTTAGTGTATGTTTGGCTTAGGCCGAGGAATGAATTTATTTGGACTGTCACGTTTTACCGTATTCAGAAACTTAAAATACTTATGTTACGTTTCTCGTAATGCCATGGTTTTCACTGCTCATGGCAACTGTCGTTATATTTTCGGACATGCTTAACGACTTTTAGTTAAAGTAAAATTATCTTGCGATCCCAGAGGCCAAATTCAGTAATCTACCACGAGAGTTTTGAGGATTATGTAACAGTTGGACCATAAAAATCTTAATCACTTATCATTAAAATTCCGGGAAATTTACATTAAAAGTGGCACCCTATAACATTACATGTTACTGAAAATCTCTAAATTAAAATAACCAACTTTAAATGCCACACATACTGTCACGTTTTCAAACTTACGTATGTACACAGTACATGCTGTTTGGACTAGATTTGCGGACTAGCGTCTTTTTTGGACATTCGCCGTTGCATCTCTAGCAGCTGCCTTGAACCTACATCTAGAATCGCCAAGACGTGCTAATTTTGCACTATATTGTAGAATAAACTGTTGTTAACTATAAAACTCAGTAACTCTATCGAGATTGGTAGGGCGTAGTGAAGCATAGAGAACACCTACGTCTTTGCGTACACAGCCGATATCAGCTCTCGATCAGAATACATCGACTTACTATATGTGGATGTCGCACCCAACACCGGGCACAAGTTAGAACAAGACTAACATCGGCAGCAGGTTTCGTATGATTGAAAACTCCCAAGTGCAAGCTATCAGGCCTCCCAAGTCGTCACACTAAAATCTGGAGGAATTTCGGGTGAGAGGAACCATGAGGCGCCATATCCTGAACCCATGGAACCATGGGTCGTACGCCCCAAACCCAACACCGGCAATGAGTTTTCTATTCCTGAACACCCCGAATTAAAACTTTTCAGCCGCCAGCGCGTCAGAACAAATTTTCGAACTTTGAGTCGAGGAACCACGAGGGTGACATATCGCAAAGCCCATAACTCAAGGAACCAGAGCCTCAATCGAAAAATAAAAAAAGAGGCATCGTCATTATTATCTTACTATGAAATAAAACCAACCAGACAAAAAATTCGAAAGTCAAAATAAAAATAACTTTGCTTCCGTGAAGTTACTGAAAAATGGGGTAAAAACTCCATTTTGACCTCTGACCCCGGAACCAGGGTCCAAATCGAAAACGCCCGTGGATGTACACGGTAAATCGACTATGTCAGTTCGTATGAGCCCAAGATTATGAAAAATCGATTAAGGCGTTCCCGAGTTATCGCCAATATCTCACAACAGAGAAACTTGGGTATTTAAAAGTTTTCACAGACCTCATCACAGACTCTCTGCTACGTTACAGT
>JASANE010018070.1:0-16687 GCA_030248225.1 Trileptium ribeirensis
GACACGTGACAACAAAACGATTTTTCGTTTAACAAGAGTTCCGTTTGGAATCGGATCGTCGCCATTTCTGCTCGGAGCTGCAGTGAGACATAATTTAGATCAACAGAAAACAATGCTGAAGCTATTAAGCACAAAATCTGCGTTGATAATATCATCATTGGTGCAAAAGATTTAACTGATGCCATTGATCGCTATCACCAAAGCAAACATGTTTTCAACAAAGCATCAATGAATCTCCGTCAATGGAAATCGAATAACACCGAATTCAACGAGCAATTGGCTTCCTGTGATAAGATGGACGGAGCAATGGTCAATGTTCTGGGAATTAAATGGAATGTGTCGGATGATCTTCTTTCTATAAACGGTCTCAACAACGGCACTAATGAAGTATCTACGAAAAAGATGGTTCTACAGTTTGTTGCGCAGTATTATGATCCCCTGTCTATTGAGTCCGCTAGTAGTGAAGGCGAAAATTTTCATCCAAAAACTTTGGAAAACCAATCTGAACTGGGATGATGCTATGCCTCTCGAATTGACAAAGGAATGGAAAGTCATACAGTGTGATCTGGAGACAGTCCATGAAACAATGCAACGCAAATGTCTCATCAATCGCAACGAACCAGTTCAGTTGTGTATCTTCACCGACGCAAGCGAATCCGCATGTACAGCAGCCGTATACCTCCGCCAACATATCATTGGCCAAGTTACAAGCAACCTCGTTTTCTCGAAGAGCCGAGTTGCCCCGATCAAGCCAAAGATGACAATTCCGCAACTAGAACTCACTGCAGTACTAGTGGGCGGTCGAGCAGCAAAGTTCGTCAAAGAACAATCTGATGTCAACATCAATGAAACTATTCTGTGGACGGACTCACAAATTGTTCTTCACTGGCTCCATTCAACAAAAGAACAAACACCTTATATTGTACGTCGGAAAAACGAAATTCTAACAACGGGACAAAGTTCGGCTACGTGGAATCAAAGAACAATCCTGTTGACCTCGGAACGAGAGGCTGTTCTACTGCTCAGCTGATCAACACCACCTGGTTCAACGATCCTAAATGGTTGACTGATTATGAACAATGGCCGAGATGGAATGTCCATCTACCGGTCAGCACCCCAAATCAACACGAAGAACAGACGGACCGCACGACATCATCTTGCAATGACATTTTCTACATTGGTGCTCTTGCAAACGACAATGTTTGCTCTCCCGCAACTGCTGCCAACTGCAAATCACCTATTCCCCCGGCAATCCGCTGCCTTCTTAATTCAATTAACGTAGCAACAATAGATAATGTTAAGAGCCAACCATCGTCGGCAGTGGTTACTAATGCACTTAATGGTTCAATCTTCAACGTTGAACAACGATCGTCTCTACGCTCCTTGCTTCGAATTGCGGCATACGTGCTGCGCTTCATCAAACGACTTAAAAATCTACCAGTTCCCCAAACGACGGCTCTCACAACAGATGAACTTAATGCTGCCTGGATTGTGTTGATCAAACAACACCAATTGACTACAATGGCTGTCGAAAAACAATTGCTGGAGAGTGGTAGGCACAACCAATTTACAAAACAACTGGATTTAAAAATGATAAATGGTGCTATTCGTTGTGGCGGCAGACTTGTTAATAAGTTACAGTTGATAATTAATAATAGTTAATTATAATAAAGAGAGAAAATAGTAAAATATTAATAACACGATAACTATAGCAAAATAATGTAAGAAAACCACAACATGAAATAATGAGGAAAAAATACATCTATGAAAACACCACAATAACTCGTTATCGTCTCGCCACACACAACACAACATATCGACTAATAATACAGCACACTGTCGTTCAGCCTCCAGCTAACGAGTTAGCTATCCTACTACGCAGAGTGACGGCGGAATTTATTTATTAATAATTATTAAATTATCTATTCATTATGAAACTTATATAACTTTGGGGAGAATTTGGTGAGCTTTAGGGTTAAAAATAGGGGTTATCTAGAGGTATCCGTAGGGGTTAAATAGGTTTCTGGATGAGAGTAAGTTAGTATAATCCTTTTGGATAATTTTATAGTTTTAAGAAATCATATACAATTAGGGAAAGTTAAATATCGGAATATTTGAATTAGAGAAAAATGATAGAATTTGGGAAGTTCCACGGGTCAATAAAAAGCGAAAAATAGTAATATCAGGCTCTATTAGCCCAGGGAGAAATGGAATGTACCCTGAAACTACAATTATGCGTAAGGGAGTTGAGATATTGATAATAAGTTTATAAATTTGCTATTAAAACCAAAATGTTGAATTTTAGGTAAAATTGGATGGTGAACTGAGTTTATAGGGGTAAGGTATCTCGAAATAAGAGTAAAATGACGTAGCTAACCGTTGTGTAAACCGGTGGCGTTTCACCCGAGAGGATATAATGCCCACCCTATGAATATCAAAACAAACTTGGTATTTTAAATGAAAATATTGCATTTGGTTGAGTTTTGGTTTTCAAACCAATCTTGAAGGGTAATATATACATATTGAGAAGAAAATAAAAGTTGTCATATGAAATTTTTTCCCCGGAGATGATATAGAATTCACTTCCCCTGGGGAGGGAGGTATGAATTGTGGACAATTTGTTATTTAGGTAGAAACATTGAAATAGTTAAATTTTAGTTCTATGTTAGGATTGAGGAGTAATATACCCTAAATAGGAGGAAATATATAGTTGTCTAGATACCAACGATAGATAAAAAGTCCCCTTGTGGAAGAGAATGTAGGATTCACCCATCTGGGAGAATAGATATCCCCCCTGGGGACGGTAAGTAAATGGTCATATTTTCAGTGGTAATGTCAAGACCAGTGGAATATAGTCTCCTAGGGATGAAAAATACAATATTGGACCTGCCCAAAAGTTGACAATTTATTGTGCAAGCGTATGGGGATGTTCAATTACAATGTGCTACGCGATTTCAGCTCTCAACAATTGTTCTCAATTACAGTTGAGGCTTAAGCGTACTAAACTCCAGAAAGATACGCAGTTTTGTAACAAATTCACAGCCTTATTGAAAAAGAACTATAACCAATTATGCTATTGTCCAATACTTTTGGCTATCTCCAAGCTGAAGTTACGACGCCAACACTCCAAACTAACTTCTGATTGTTTCCGTATTACAATCTTGTGGCGACAAGGGCAAAGGAAATTTATTGCACCGGTAGGCAATAAGATTCAGTTTCTGATTTCGCTTGTTGTTTTTCATTTTGTTTCTCTTATTTTAAATTATCATTAAAGTCCAACCAATTGTACAGTAATTGGGAATTCGCGGAACCTAGGAGCTTAGTATTATATAAGAGGTTCAGAATACTTTTCGAGATATTTTAGCAGGACATTATTAAACGGTCTGTCATAACTCGCAATTTGGCGGAATATAGTAGAGAAAACACATCAGTAAATTTCGTCGCTTTACTCAAAAGTCAAGTTAGTAGTTTTCCAAATATTTTCCAACATCTGACCATTACGGAGAACTGAGGATCTTAAAACATTCTGAAGCTGAAACTAAAACCATTAAAATAGAAATACGTAGGAAATTTGAAATGTCTTCGTAGTCAGGGACACATTTTGGCAAGGAGTTCGCCGCGGCCAAGTACAGGGCATTACGCTGGATGCCTTACAAGACGGTAAACAGTCATATCATTAAGCTAGCTAAGCCTTTACAAGATAATGACATTAAAGTACCATAAACTCCTAATGGTGAGACAGCTTGAGAAACATACCGTATGAGTTAGCATTCATGTTAAAATTCATCAATAAGTGACAGTTATATATAAGTGTAGGTAAAAATTTCCATCTTTCTAATCAATATTGTGTAGACAATGTTCCACAGCCGAATAGTTTAATAAGTCTACTTACTTTCATTATAAACCATACGTGGCGAAGGGATGTCGGCGTGGGCGTTGGTGTTATCGGAGGGGGGTAAGTCAGGAGAGCGTAAATTTTTGAAGTAGTCTTCCTGAGTCAGGGGAGCCTTTTAGCGCCACTTGCACGACAATATTTGAGTCAAGTCGATGCACTTAAACCGTGTTTCCAGCGATAACAGCTAAATTAAGGCAATTTTATACCTGGATAACAAGTTCTTCAACCCCTGCCTGCAATTACGTCTAACCACGCTGGCTGAAAGCCATTGCTAGGACTTTTCTAGCACACGCGTTTGTCGACATTTCTTAAGGTTTGACACTACGCTTATAACACATTAATTATTATATATAAAAAAATGTTCGTATTTACTTCTACAATATTATGTTTGTAATAATACATTTTTTCTACAAGCAGTATACTTGTTAAAGCAGGATGTAAAATATAGCACCTAAAAGGTAGACATATTCCTGTAAAACATTTATAGGTTCTGGAAGGATATTTGGATTATTTTTGGGCTTGCAAGTTACATATTAAATTCGCTAAGGTTTCGAAAACATGTATTTTGAAATATAACTATGTAGTTCGCTCAATAAATGATTATAATTTTACATATCAATTGCTGATACTTCAACTGCCATTCAGTTATTTGTTGAAGTTAGATTCGGATTAGTCGATATTTTATATTTCCTTCCCCATACCACTGGATAGTTAAGCATTAATTGAAATCAGAAACCAATAATGGTTACATATCAATTGCTGATACTTCAACTGCCATTCAGTTATTTGTTGAAGTTTAGATTCGGATTAGTCGATATTTTATATTTCCTTCCCCATACCACTGGATAGTTAAGCATTAATTGAAATCAGAAACCAATTTGGTTACATATCAATTGCTGACACTTCAACTGCCGTACAGTTATTTGTTGAAGTTAGATTCGGATTAGTCGATATTTTATATTTCCTTCCCCATACCACTGGATAGTTAAGCATTAATTGAAATCAGAAACCAATAATGGTTACATATCAATTGCTGACACTTCAACTGCCGTACGGTTATTTGTTGAAGTTAGATTCGGATTAGTCGATATTTTATATTTCCTTCCCCATACCACTGGATAGTTAAGCATTAATTGAAATCAGAAACCAATTTGGTTACATATCAATTGCTGACACTTCAACTGCCGTACAGTTATTTGTTGAAGTTAGATTCGGATTAGTCGATATTTTATATTTTCTTCCCCATACCACTGGATAGTTAAGCATTAATTGAAATCAGAAACCAATTTGGCTACATATCAGTTGCTGACACTTCAACTGCCATACAGTTATTTGTTGAAGTTAGATTCGGATTAGTCGATATATTATATTTCTTCCCCATACCACTGGATAGTAAAGCATTAATTGAAATCAGAAACCAATTTGGTTACATATCAGTTGCTGACACTTCAACTGCCATACAGTTATTTGTTGAAGTTAGATTCGGATTAGTCGATATATTATATTTCTTCCCCATACCACTGGATAGTAAAGCATTAATTTAAATCAGAAACCAATTTGGTTACATATCAATTGCTGACACTTCAACTGCCATACAGTTATTTGTTGAACTTAGATTCGGATTAGTCGATATTTTATATTTTCTTCCCCATACCACTGGATAGTTAAGCATTAATTGAAATCAGAAAGCAATTTGGTTACATATCAATTGCTGACACTTCACCTGCCGTACAGTTATTTGTTGAAGTTAGATTCGGATTAGTCGATATTTTATATTTTCTTCCCCATAGCACTGGATAGTTAAGCATTAATTGAAATCAGAAACCAATTTGGTTACATATCAATTGCTGACGCTTCAACTGCCATACAGTGATTTGTTTAAGTCAGATTCGGATTAGTCAATATTTTATATTTCCTTCCCCATACCACTGAATAGAGTTATATACTAATTGAAATCAGAAATTAGTTTGGTTACATACAAATGACTTATGGCCTGTTGTACTTACTACGCACTAGGCTAAACTTAAACCAATATACATGCACACAAATATTCAAAAATATCAATAAAGCGAAATTTACAAGTTGGAATGTATTTTTTACGGGAAACTGGAGAAACTTTGGAAAAAAATTTAGCTTTTCTAAAAACAATTTTTTAAACTGAGTCCATGAAAAATGTTTGGTGCACGCTGGATAGTATCGTTACAGCTATGGACGCTACATAAGTACAGAACATGCGTCCACTAGCATTACTATTATAATATCGGGCTGCCTAAAATTCGCCTATAGACTAGTAGTAATTCTTGCAATTAAACTTGTTAAGTAATTTAGACAAAATTCATGTGTCAAGTTAGCTTACCCCAACAACAGACTGCGGAGATTAAATAGAAAAGACACCCATTCCTACACTTTTATTTGGAAACAATCTGATTTATGTATGAAAAAACTACTGGATCCTTGACTTGCTTTGGTACTTTAGCAGTGCAGTTGATTTTGCCCTAAATATATATCAAGCATACACACCGATGCTGATATGGACGAAAGATTGTGTTAGACTCCAACTATTCAGGGTTCTTACTTTTCAGAGTTCATTTAGTCCCTGTACCACCCCACCCCCGACCGATAATGGTCAACTTTCGAGATATCGTGATAATTGCGGTACCGCTAGACTTAGTTCGTCGGGTCGGTAGAGGAGATATCTATTTCGACCAGATTTATGGCAAAACATTTTTCGATTTTTTTGGGGGGATAACAAACGGTCACTCATTTTATCCAAACCACCGTAAATACAATGTAAGCGCTATGAAACATTTTCAATTTATGGCAGTCTTGACCAAAATAGAGCGTGATTTGCAATAAGCAATTCGCATTTCGCAAATGTTGACCAACCTGAACGTACTCTTACTTAACTTTTGTTCACTGCATTGTCAGGTTACCAATGACATGCAGTCAGTTATTCAATTTAAACCGCGGATTTGTTCATAGACATCTGTCCATACCCGCGTATATACACTGTTTATATAGTGCGGAAAAAGCCTAAGAGAGATAAGGTCGAAAACGTCTGTGTCATCACACATCGGTTAACATTAATAGTGCAGGGAACTGATAATTATGTATATTTGATATACAATTTTGCAGCGTGGGTAGGGTGTTTGGTTAAGCTACATTTGGGCAATATGTGAAGAGCGTGTAGCAACGACTTAATACCAATTATATATAACTTTGTCATAGTGGCACAAATTACACGGTCCCTGGTCGGTATTAAAGCAACGAATAAGTGATAGTGATAATTGCAGATTTGTATTACTGCTCCAGCTAAGCAGATATATGAACCAGCTAATCAGAGATCGTGGTCTTAAACTTACACGTACAGTATAATATTTGTATTATAATATAATATTAATATGTTATGTATCGCCGGTGCGCTCGCTAAATCGCTGTTGAACTTTAAATTTTACATTTGTACGCCATTTGTAATGTTGGCGCCGCAGACAAAACTAAAACAAAATTATTGCAAAATTCTGTTATTTTCACTGGTGCCGCAGTCTCATTTTATGACTTGATGATATTTTTTTATTCGGAACAAAGGTTTTATTAGCATAACGCCTACAAAGTTTAAACCTAAACGTTATCTGTCGATGTTAACAACCATGATCCAAGTTATACTGACCTGGGCATCAATTCGAACTAAACCGTTTCAAGTGTGCTCAAGTCACCGGCTTATCAGCTTACTATGGAAAACATTAGAATCTTCCCAGTTTTTGACCACGAAATGAGTTTGCTGGAGTTCAGGGGTTATCAAGTGGCTTATCAGCTTGTACGGGAGATTCAGTCTGATAAAGACGGACATTCAGTTTGTTCGAGAGGCTTATCAGCTTACTATGGAAAACATTACAGTCTGCTCAGTTTTTGACCCCGATTTGTAACACAGGTCCAACTAAATCACTTGGAACTGGTTGCTTGCATCATAGGTATACATATGACGTAGGTGGCTACTACTCCGAACAGACGTACCCCTCCCACGGCCATGTTTCCCCTCTCAAGACACGCATGCGTGAACTACCTTCCCATGGCGCGCCACAAGCGAGCGGTAACTTTTAGCATTAATTATATCTGAATTATAAAAATTTTAAACAAAAATTTGGGATAATTATGAAAGAAAATTTGGAGAAAATAATAGAGAAAATTAGTGGTTACCCTATTGGCCACGTATTTTCCCCATGCTGACGTGCCTTGGATATCTATGTGCTTATGCATGCGCTTTGACTGACGCTATATAGGGCGTCATGATCTTTCGTAGTTATATCAGTCAAATACATGCGCAGCTCTCACAATTAAGAATAGTACGTCGACCTGACTGATTCATTTTATTACTCTATTACCAGGATCCATGGACACCTGGTTATTTTGGTTCCGCTGCGGATATATTATCGGTGCGTGGGCATACCCTGTAGATTTCGAACTTTCATATATCTTCAGCAGAGGTTCCAAAGACCATGGATACCTGGTTGTTTTGGTTCCGCTGCAAATATATTATCGGCGGGTGGGCATACCCTGTAGTTTTCCAACTTTGCTATATATTCAGTAGAGGTCTGTATTCTCAGAGAGATTGTGGTAAAAGTGAATGTTAACTTTTTTAGACTCGATAAAATATTAATAACATAGTTTCACAAAACAAATAAATACTAAAGCATCGAAAATGTTTATTCGTAAAATAGATCAGTTTCGAAATGATTTTTGCGTTTTTACGCAACCACACCTAAGATTAACCCACTCACATTTATGTTTTGTAATACCCGATTTGAAATTCGCATTCGTTTTACCGAAAAAAAAATAGATAGAAAATTGGCTCTGTATATTTCTGTCCGAAAAGTTCTAGCAGTTCAATGACAATTAATAGTTTTGAATGAAGATTAGCCCAAAATTAAAATTATTTTGTAATGTGATAAAATATTTAAAAATTATCATTTTACTGTATGACCGCAACTTTCGCGTTTTTAATTCAAATTCTATAAAATAACATACACAAAATTTTACCTAATCTTTTAAAATATGTCAATAATAGTTTTGAATGAAGATTAGCCCAAAATTAAAATTATTTTGTAATGTGATAAAAGATTTAAAATTATCATTTTACTGTATGACCGCAACTTTCGCGTTTTTAATTCAAATTCTATAAAATAACATACACAAAATTTTACCTAATCTTTTAAAATATGTCAATAATAGTTTTGAATGAAGATTATCCCAAAATTAAAATTATTTTGTAATGTGATAAAAGATTTAAAAATTATCACTTAACTGTATGACCGCAACTCGCGTTTTTAATTCAAATTCCATAAAATAACATACAAAAAATTTTACATAATCTTTTAAAATATGTCAAGCTTTAGGCTAAGGCTAATGGGCTTAGTATAACGATAACAGCATAGCTTGTATTTCCATTTCGCCACTAAACGCTACACTGGCCCGAAATTGCTACATGAAACGAGCACCAGTGATTATTTTGAAAGGGTATTGTTTGATTCAAATCAATTTTAGTGAAACAAAATCCGCGGAAATAAGAATTAGATTTCTACAAATATAGCCTATTATAAATTATAAAATTGCAAACATCTTTTTGACGCCAAACTAAAAAGGAATTAAGCTGATTAGATCTAACCATCGCGTACCATTGAAGAATTTTATTATGCTCCTTGTATTAATAAGATTTTTGTTAACGAATTTTTAGGCAGCGTCAGGCAGCGAGAATTTGTCATGCATCCTTGGTATCTGATTAAGTCCAATTTCCGAAAAGCAGGTGCCGCCCGGAAATAAATTTAGTACATGTCCTATCATAATATGTCAGAAAACAGACGTGTTCAAATTTTATTTTAATCTAAACTATCATGTCCCAAACACATAATCATTAAGGCGCAAACTTATTATGGACATATGATATATTTAAAATAGTAATAGTTGAAGAAGTCAATCAGGTACAGAAACTTGTATCACATTCTTATACACATAGTCACCAGTACAACACATGACCAGAAATAACATTTACAACAACAAGCTACCTTGTCTCTAAGTTGAGCTGTGTTTGAAATACTTTGCACTCAATCGCGATTTTCATTTTTCTTACGAAAAATATGTCGCAGACAGCAAGGATACTGGGATGGCCCACCATTGCACCGTAAATTTTTGTCATCGATTGCTTCAACAGAACCTGTGGTGAGAGACATACGAGAATAACTCCCAGTTAACGTTGAATGAATTCGTTGATCGCCAATTTCTCGTGTGCAAGTGTTCGGGAATCTTTGGCTCTAAAAAGCGATCTCTACAGCGGTCAACAGGATTTCCCGCTGACCACGCTTATCTAGCAGCGTCAGATTACTAACTCCTCGCGGCCGATAGACTATTCAGTTCACTTGCATACAAATACAAAGTTTACAATGCTTGTTGATCTGACAGCGGTAAATTTGATAATCACGTTTTCAGCGGAATCGATTACGACGACTTGTCTTTGTATCGCCTTAAATGTGATCGGATGAATCAGGGACGTCTGCCGTACGACAGTTTCAAGAAATTAGCGGACTTCAGCGGTCGCAATTGTAAAACTATCTGCTATGACCATAGTAGAACTGCGGAATTAAGCCCAATGTTAGGAACAGCTGGACGAAAATCAAGCTGGCTGTGACAAAAAACAACAACAGTTTATCAATACTAGCTTCATGGTAACCGAACAGACAGCGTAATGAAGTTCATGACCGTAGTAGAACTGCGCAATTAAGCCCAATCTTAGGAACAGCTGGACGAAAATGAAGATGGCTGTGACAAAAAAACAACAACGGTTTATTAACACTATCATCATGGTAACCGAATAGAGAGCGTTCACGTCATGCCTTAAGGTCGTCTTAGTGAACGCTATTTCTAATTATTAGTTTATGCTCTGCAATTCTTTGTGCGAAATCAAAACAGAAAATTTGAGGAGATTAATTGAATAACTTTAAATAAATCCGCTAGTTGATAACCTAAATCTACCAGGAAATGAACAACACTATGTCGGCTGAACACAAACTTATGCGACGATAAACAGGAATAAGTAGTGATTACTTCTTACTACTGTATCAAGGCTATTATTGCCAAATTAGCTTATTCACAACACAAGTATCGAAACAAAATAATATATATCTTATTCTCATCTGATATTTGAAAATAGGTTAAGGTGTTTTAGTTTATATGTCAAGATACACTAATATAGGCATCACCTCGATCGCCCTTATTAAAGAAGTTGGTTAGCGTCAAATTCTTTTAACAAAATTTTCCATTATATATTATCCATAACTGAAAAATGGTCTGTCCAAGTCGGACTTTATTATCATAATTAATGTGTACAATATTCAGGAAACTACGTTAGCGTTGTAACTATTACCACTCGAAATGACAACGCTGAAAGCAATGAATGTATATATTATCCATAACTGAAGAATGGTCTGACAAAGTAGGACTTTATTGTCATACTTAATGTGTTCAATATTCAGGAAACTCCGTTAACGCCGTAACTATTACCACTCGAAATGATAACGCTGAATGCAATGAATGTATATCTTATCCATAACTGAAGAATGGTCTGACCAAGTCGGACTTTATCGCCATACTTAATGTGTACAATATTCAGGAAACTACGTTAGCGTTGTAACTATTACCACTCACAATGATAACGCTGAATGCAATGAATGGATATATTATCCATAACTGAAGAATGGTCTGTCCAAGTCGGACTTTATTGTCATACTTAATTTGTGCAATATTCAGGTTACTCCGTTAGAGCTGTAACTATTACCCCTCGCAATGATAATGCTGAATGCAATGAATGTATATGTTATCTATAACTGAGGAATGGTGCAACCAATTCGGACTCTATTGTCATACTTAATGTGTACAATATTCAGGAAACTACGTTAGCGTTGTAACTATTACCCCTCGCAATGATAACGCTGAATGCAATGAATGTATATGTTATCTATAACTGAGGAATGGTGCGACCAATTCGGACTCTATTGCCATACTTAATGTGTACAATATTCAGGAAACTCCGTTAGCGCTGTAACTATTACCACTCGCAATGATAACGCTGAATGCAATGAATGTATATATTATCCATACCAAAACAACAACCAAAAACAACAGCCGTAACTATTACCACTCGAAATGATAACGCTGAATGCAATGAATGTATATATTATCCATAACTGAAGAATGGTCTGACCAAGTCGGACTTTATCGCAATACTTAATGTGTACAATATTCAGGAAACTCCGTTAGCGCTGTAACTATTACCACTCACAATGATAACGCTGAATGCAATGAATGGATACATTATCCATAACTGAAGAATGGTCTGACCAAGTCGGACTTTATTGTCATACTTAATGTGTGCAATATTCAGGTTACTCCGTTAGAGCTGTAACTATTACCCCTCGCAATGATAACGCCGAATGCAATGAGTGTACATATTATCCATAACTGAAGAATGGTCTGACCAAGTCGGACTTTGTCGCCATACTTAATGTGTACAATATTGATTAAACTCCATTAGCGCTGTAACTATTACCCCTCGCAATGATAACGCTGAATGCAATGAATGTATATGTTATCTATAACTGAGGAATGGTCCGACCAAGTCGGACTTTATCGCCATACTTAATGTGTACAATATTTAGGAAACTCCGTTAGCGCTGTAACTTTACCACTCGCAATGATAACGCTGAATGCAATGAATGGATATATTATCCATAACTGAAGAATGGTCTGACCAAGGCGGACTTTATCGCCATACTTAATGTGTACAATATTCATTAAACTCCGTTAGCGATGTAACTATTACAACTGGCAATGATAACGCTGAAAGCAATGAATGTATATATTATCCATAACTGAAGAATGGTGTGACAAAGTAGGACTTTATTGTCATACTTAATGTGTGCAATATTCAGGTTACTCCGTTAGAGCTGTAACTATTACCCCTCGCAATGATAAAGCTGAATGAAATGAACGTATATGTTATCTATAACTGAGCAATGGTCTGACCAATTCGGACTTTATTGCCATACTTAATGTGTGCAATATTCAGGTTACTCCGTTACCGCTGTAACTATTACCTCCCAATGAAAACGCTGAATGCAATGAATGTATATATTATCTATAACTGAGGAATGGTCTGGCCAAGTCGGCCTTTATTGCCATACTTAATGTGTACAATATTCAGGAAACTGCGTTAGCGCTGTAACTATTACCCCACGCAATGATAACGCTAAATGCAATGAATGTATATATTATCTATAACTGAGGAATGATCTGACCAATTCGGACTTTATTGTCACCATTAATGTGCACAATATTCAGGAAACTCCGTAGCACTGTAACTATTACCCCACGCAATGATAACGCTGAATGCAATGAATGTATATATTATCTATAACTGAAGAATGGTCTGACCAAGTCGGACTTTATCGCAATACTTAATGTGTACAATATTCAGGTTACTCCGTTAGAGCTGTAACTATTACCCCTCGCAATGATAACGCTGAATGCAATGAATGTATATATTATCTATAACTGAAGAATGGTCTGACCAAGTCGGACTTTATTGTCACAATTAATGTGTACAATATTCAGGAAACTCCGTAGCGCTGTAACTATTACCCCACGCAATGATAACGCTGAATGCAATGAATGTATATATTATCTATAACTGAAGAATGACCTGACCAATTCGGACTTTATTGCCATACTTAATGTGTACAACATTCAGGGAACTCCGTTAGAGCTGTAACTATTACCCCTTGCAATGATAACTTTGAAGGCAATGAAAGTATGTATTATCTATAACTGAAGAATGGTCTGACCAATTCGGACTTTATTGCCATACTTAATGTGTACAATATTCAGGAAACTCCGTTAGAGCTGTAACTGTTACCCCTCGCACTGGTAACGCTTAATGTAATGAATGTATATGTTATCCATAACTGAAGAATGGTCTGATAAATTCGGACTTTAACGCCATACTTAATGTATACAATATTGAACCCGTGGGCTGTAACTTACCTGCATGATAACTGTATGATGTATATATTATCTAACTGAGGATGTCTGACATGGATTTATTCCACTACTCCGTTCCGCTCGTAACTATTACCCCTCGCAATGATAACGCTGAATGCAATGAATGTATATATTATCTATAACTGAAGAATGATCTGACCAATTCGGACTTTATTGTCACAATTAATGTGTACAATATTCAGGAAACTGCGTTAGCGCTGTAACTATTACCCCACGCAATGATAACGCTGAGTGCAATGAATGAATATATTATCCATAACTGAAGAATGGTCTGACCAAGGCGGACTTTATCGCCATACTTAATGTGTACAATATTCAGTTAACTCCGTTAGAGCTGTAACTATTACCCTTCGCAATGATAACGTCCGAATGCAATGAATGTATATATTATCCATAACTGAAGAATGGTATGACCAAGTCGTACTTTATTGCCATACTTAATGTTTACAATATTCAGGGAACTCCGTTAGAGCTGTAACTATTACCCCTCGCAATGATAACGCTGAATGCAATGAATGTATATATTATCTATGACTGACGAATGGTCTGACCAAGTAGGCCTTTATTGCCATACTTAATGTGTACAATATTCAGGAAACTCCGTTAGAGCTGTAACTGTTACCCCTCGCACTGGTAACGCTTAATGTAATGAATGTATATGTTATCCATAACTGAAGAATGGTCTGACCAATTCGGACTTTAATGCCATACTTAATGTGTACAATATTCAGGGAACTCTGTTAGAGCTGTAACTATTACCCCTCGCAATGATAACGCTGAATGCAATGAATGTATATATTATCTATAACTGAGCAATGGTCTGACCAATTCGGACTTTATTGCCATACTTAATGTGTGCAATATTCAGGAAACTCCGTTACAGCTGTAACTATTACCCTCGCAATGATAACGCTGAATGCAATGAATGTATATATTATCTATAACTGAAGAATGGTCTGACCAATTCGGACTTTATTGCCAAACTTAATGTTTACAATATTCAGGGAACTCCGTTAGAGCTGTAACTATTACCCCTCGCAATGATAACGCTGAATGCAATGAATGTATATATTATCTATAACTGAGGAATGATCTGACCAATTCGGACTTTATTGCCATACTTAATGTGTGCAATATTCAGGGTACTCCGTTAGAGCTGCTGTAACTATTACCCCTCGCAATGATAACGCTGAATGCAATGAATGTATATATTATCTATAACTGAGGAATGGTCTGACCAATTCGGACTTTATTGCCATACTTAATGTGTACAATATTCAGGGAACTCCGTTAGAGCTGTAACTATTACCCCTCGCAATGATAACGCTGAATGCAATGAATGTATATATTATCTATGACTGACGAATGGTCTGACCAAGTAGGCCTTTATTGCTATACTTAATGTGTACAATATTCAGGAAACTCCGTTAGAGCTGTAACTATTACCCCTCGCAATGATAACGCTGAATGCAATGAATGTATATGTTATCTATAACTGAGGAATGGTCCGACCAAGTCGGACTTTATCGCCATACTTAATGTGTACAATATTTAGGAAACTCCGTTAGCGCTGTAACTTTACCACTCGCAATTATAACGCTGAGTGCAATGAATGTATATATTATCCATAACTGAAGAATGGTCTGACCAAGTCGGACTTTATCGCCATACTTAATGTGTACAATATTCAGGAAACTCCGTTAGCGCTGTAACTATTACCACTCGCAATGATAACGCTGAATGCAATGAATGTATATATTATCCATAACTGAAGAATGGTCTGTACAAGTCGGACTTTATTGTCATAATTAATGTGTGCAATATTCAGGAAACTCCGTTAACGCCGTAACTATTACCATTCGAAATGATAACGCTGAATGCAATGAATGTATATATTATCCATAACTGAGGAATGGTCCGACCAAGTCGGACTTTATCGCCATACTTAATGTGTACAATATTTAGGAAACTCCGTTAGCGCTGTAACTTTACCACTCGCAATTATAACGCTGAGTGCAATGAATGGACATATTATCCATAACTGAAGAATGGTCTGACCAAGTCGGGCTTTACCGCAATACTTAATGTGTACAATATTCAGGAAACTCCGTTAGCGCTGTAACTATTGCCACTCGCAATGATAACGCTGAATGCAATGAATGGATATATTATCCATAACTGAAGAATGGTCTGACCAAGGCGGACTTTATTGTCACAATTAATGTGTACAATATTCAGGGATCTCCGTTAGAGCTGCTGTAACTATTACCCCTCGCAATGATAACGCTGAATGCAATGAATGTATATATTATCTATAACTGAAGAATGATCTGACCAATTCGGACTTTATTGTCACAATTAATGTGTACAATATTCAGGAAACTGCGTTAGCGCTGTAACTATTACCCCACGCAATGATAACGCTGAATGCAATGAATGTATATATTATCTATAACTGAAGAATGATCTGGCCAAGTCGGCCTTTATTGCCATACTTAATGTGTACAATATTCAGGGAACTCTGTTAGAGCTGTAACTATTACCCCTCGCAATGATAACGCTGAATGCAAATGAATGTATATATTATCCATAACTGAAGAATGGCATGACCAAGTCGGACTTTATTGCCATACTTAATGTGTACAATATTTAGGAAACTACGTTAGCGCTGTAACTATTACCACTTAA
>JASANE010018072.1:0-62364 GCA_030248225.1 Trileptium ribeirensis
CATATTGTGATGTGTTATAATGTAATCTGGATAAAATATTAACTTGCACCAAATTCAGGCTGGGCAGAGCCAAAATCGTAATATCACTTTTCAACCAAATTTCATTCATAAATTATAACTGGGTTTTGAGAACCATTTTCTTTGCTTTAGTAACCAATAAAACTATTTACGATATAATGAATTCTATGGGTATTTTCTATATTTCAACTAAAAGGTTTCTGAACTAGTTAAACAAAAATCTCAACTACTTTCACTTAATTTCATGTAGCATTGTATCATTATTTCCTGTAGTTATTTTATATCATTTGATATCCAATGTAGCGTTATGTCCAAATATCTATGATAGTGAGTTGTATACAGTGTATAATATGGTTGCTCAGTATTAATCTTTTACTGCCATAATACTTTACTTATGTTCGCGTTAATAACATGTTATATTACAGTATAATCGTTTTGCTAATGTTTTATATAACTAATGATGTTATGATGCCATGTAACTGTATACATAAAATGCTGTTACAATCCAATAATAATAAGTGGGTTTTATGGACGAAAACTCCTTTTCATAGGAAATGAACATTTTAACTACAAGTTTGACCTGCTAATTAGATCATACACTCAACAGGGACGTTGAGGAGTCGGGTCCGGGGGATGTCAACTTTTGGGCAGGTCCAACCTTGTATTTCCCTCCCTTCTAGACAATATTTCATAGGTTTTGACCTAATTACTAAAATTATATCGATTTCATTATTCTCCCCTGGGCTTATCCGTTCTCCCCCAGGGGTGGCTCTTATATTTATATCCGAGAGGGAGAAAACTATCCGAACGTTACATTACACTTCTCATTTCTTACCCCTTACCCATATATTACTTCTTAAAACTGATCCTAAATTTGGGAATTTACAAATTTCCATAACTTCAATTAAATAACACTTTTCTCCTTAATTTATAACCATCCCCTTCCGGTGGGGTGAATTACCTCTCAGCCCCGATCGGGTGATATTCTCCCTCACTCCGGAAACACTTTAATCTCACTATTATTCTATTTTCATTGGATTCAAAATCCTCTAATTTCCACCATTTTCTCCTAAAAACTAACACATCAATATTTGACTTTTTCCTACCTACATACAACTTTTTAAACCCTTAACATTACCAGTGGGGTACCCTCATTCATTTCCCTCCGGAAATATACTCACCCCTTATGGGATACCCCTATGTGACTCTATTTCTAACCTTCAAAAATTCAGTAAATTTTCCCCAAAAATACATATAATAAATAGTAAATAATTATAAAAATTTAATAATAAATAAATTTACTTAGCTAAATATTGTCTGTTGAGTAAGGATAGCTATTTGATTGGTTTTATTATTATTGTTGTTGGTCGACGTATTGTTGTGTATGTACGACGAAATGTTCTGTGTGGAGCTACGACTTTTCATATTTTTCTTTTTCTACGTGTTTAGTTTTGCGAATTGGATAGATTATTAATTCGACGACGTGTGTATTATTGTTGCTCTACTATGGTTCTGGGTCGTTGTTATTATTATTAGTATATATTGTGTCAACGCTGCTCTGTTTTGGTGCATGGACGTATAGACAGTGTTTAAAATTTTATCGACTCGGTCTTCATGGTTACGACGTGCGAGCACATTTGTTTTTGCATTCTTGCTGATGATTCGTCTTAGATAGGGTCTGAACTATCTTCGGGAGTCCTTCCGAGGTAGTTAATTGCATAGTTTTTTTATTATTTGTTCTCCCCTAGTTCTAAGATGATCTGATTTACTGATCACGCTTAACCGTACATACGTTTGCACACATTTGTGTAGGTATACACCCGCATATCACATAGGCACATGTAGGCTCATTTACAGTGACTTTGCAGGAGGTTACCAGCATTTCTGGAACCTGCCGAGGAGGCGGGTGAGCTAGGCATAGTAAGCCCTAGCCGGGTTTATGGCAGACCAGAAAAAGGGCAGCCCATTCCTTGAACGGGAACCTCTGGGTGGGATTGGTCTTTCTACCTTTCCGGCACCTTTTTACCACCCGTTGGATCCCAGGCTGCCACACCATGGGCTGCTCTATCGTCGAAGGCTGTGACATTGTAAACCTTCCTTAGGGTGGGACATAGTTGTCGGAACTATGTCTTAGCGTAAGCCTCGCCTAGGGGTGGTCCAATGCACAGGCCGGGGAAATTACACGCTTAGGGGGCTTGGCAGTTATGGGCCAACACCCACGTTCTATTTGGGGAAAATCCTGTGTCACTTGTCCCTAACACTAACACATAAAATCCTTTAGTTTTTCAGGTTTACGAAACACACGAACACTCCATGTAGTACGATTTAAGGTACAAGTATCCATTAATGCATGATCGCACGCTATTGTCCCGAACTAGTTAAAATATAAAAATTTATAAAAATTGTTATAGGTAGATTTGTTACGTAGTGCGAAACATTTGGATTGCGGCTAAGATCTCTCTATGTGGGAAATATGCTATCTTTGTTATACCTGGTGCATAATGCCAGAGATTTTTGTTAAGTTTTTACTCTATAACCTTTTGTTGTTTTCTAACCATGTTACCATAAAATCTTTAAACTTTCCAGCTAATTTCGGGTAATAAAATTTCTACTATATGACTGTGTGTGTTACCAGGCCAGCAAGAGCTGATGGTTTTGTATTATTTATTTTACTGGTAGTTTACTGGATACTATCTACAACCGATAGATGGTGCAGGTCACCAACGCGAGCACTACTTTTGGTAAAATACTCAAGGTGGCAGGGCCACATTATTTTCTCAGTACCTGCTTGTTTGGCACTTTATCGGTAGTATTGATTAAAATTGTTAGCAAAGGCTTCTATCTCAACTGGCCGTTAACCTCAATATTTTAAAGTGTTACTTTTTATTTTCAGACGACTTGTAAATAGTTAGAGCTTTAGCGTTCTGGTGCAATCTTTCAACCTTAATATTACGATCTCTAAAGGTAAAGCACCAAACTTTATTGTTTGTAGGACCTGGTTATCCTAGATGACGGAAAATTCTATTGTGTACTTACAAGTAAACAAACTTATGGAAAGCCCTTTCTAGCTCCAGTCTGTATCTCAACTCTGGCCGCTTGTCGAGCTGAGATAGAGCTTGGATGCCTTCAGAACTAATATAGTTCACTCCCACTTTGATTCCACCATCCATGATAAAATTTCTTAGTACAGACTTTCTGATTCAAATTTTTCAATTCTACTTTTTGAAAATTATGCCAAAACTTATTCAAATTCTTTTTACTACGCACTACGGGACTGTTATGCGGACTCTTCGCCGTAGTGATATTTCGCCTAAACATTTTGCATGAAATTTATAAGTATTACATCCAGAACCTGTGATCTCGGACACGTTCTGGTCAATTCTAAACTTAGAGGTGTACTAGTCTATACGGACGCGGTACCACCATACAAAATTATTTAAGAAATTTTTAAATAAGCTATCGTTTTAATTCACAATATTGTAATGTTGTTTTCTTGACTTTTTATTCCAACTTTGCAATTTCTTTTTCAAACTTTTTTTATTTGGTCTTAAATTTATTCGGTTTCACACATCAAACTTTTATAAAGTTTTACTTAGTGTCATAATGTCTTCTTTTTCAAGTTTTATTAGTGCACCATGGCCTGTCATTCGGACTAGCCAGGGGTACAACCGTTGAGGAGCCAAGTGCTCACATTAGATAACGTTAGTTAACATTTGCTGGTTAAATTTTGAAATTCCTCAGTTCTATTTAAGCATTTTTAGTATAAATTCATTACCTACGGCATGTTCTCCGGACTCGCCAGGGTACAGTCAGTATTAGCACGGATATGTCATCCTGCTAACCAAAAATTCGATTAACTTTAGCTTAATTTTTAAAAGGTTACGCCTAAAAGGGTGCCGAATGCACCAATGCCATCCATATCTAAACTTACAATTTTTCCCCATGGTAATTTACGTTTTAATGCAACCAATGGTCTAAGTCCGCATAGTTGGTTTAACGGTAGTTTATTTTAATGTATACGCGTTCACACGGCCTATTCAGTTTAATTCGCGACCAAGCTTCAAACATCGACCTAAACTTGATATCCCTGCCCGGGACAATGACATGTCTACCACTGGGAATTCGCGCAACTCTCATCCTGTGATAAAGGGTATCTCCGACCGCTGGTAGACCGGTGCATCCCTTGGTGGCTCTTACCCCTAATTCTTGATTTCACTTCTTCTTGGGCAATTCTCGAACTCGCTCTCAGCTTCCACCCCTTTCCCTTTGGCCACCATTGGAGATGTCGGTTGCGTTTTAGTAAGAAACGTGCCGCGGAGAAGGCCGATTAACTCACACTTTAGTCCTTAGGTGACGTTAAAGCTACTTAGTACTTGACCTAGTCCTTAATCCTAAGTTATAACCACTAATGTAAGGGTTATGCCTGAGCGATATGGTTTAGGATTTATGTTATATATCTATTACTTTGCTAAGCCCTTATGGGTTGACACAGCGACACCGGACGGTTGACACCGCACGATTATTTGAGTACCTTGACCTAAGCCTTAGATTTACGCTAATAGTGCCAGTTATGTTAAACAGCCCGACACTGGACGGCTGCCGAACCACGTTATTAAAACTGTACAGTAGCGATCGACTACTATGCAGTTGATGTTTCTCACTCCATACATCCTACTGGACGGGGAATCGTATGGAGATATCCTTGTCCTGCGGACACAGGCGCAAGAATAGTAAGCAGTATCTACGGCGACTCGAGGGGTTTGTCTATTCCATGCCCCTTACTCACCCAGTCTTCTCAAGAATAATACTACTCGATCCATCGACAATGGACACTGCCGATTTCACAAGTAGTACTACTAATGGATTCGGAACCCACCTGTATTCTCGCCATGGAATATCTCACTCGACCTGGGGCTGAAATTTTGAAAATATTACTAAACCTAGTACGTTGCTATTAACCTATCGCGCCTATTAGACTTATGGCTACTTCATACGATTTTATAAGGAAAAATAATATTAGTAATTAACGTAGTACTGGGAGTATGGTTACTTATTTGTGCCGCCGACTGCAGTTCTTCCCTTACGCTATGCCCCTTTTCACTCTAGTCCGTAGAAATCAAGAAACAACGCCGCGGATTCTTTGCGCGCCAGAAAACAAGAACCGTTTTCGTAAGGCCTATCACGAAGGAAACCCGAGTATAGACGTTTCCCGCTTTCCGAACGTCTAGTCCACTGGGCGAAGGGCCGAGTATACGCACCTTTCCACTAGGACAACCATCTAAGTATAACAGAAAGTGGACGCCGTTATTTCGTCAGAGATACTAAGCTCCGTCACTTATTCCAGTCGTGATACAATTATTTCGGACTCCGCTAACAATGCATACAAACATTCAATACTCTCCAAGCTAATATCGTAGAGCAAACCATATAGAAAACATTGAGGATTCAATTAGCTAAGTCACGACTATATAAAAGATAAAAACACAATGACACAACACAAATAAATGCCTCCAGAAAGCTCGGCGTACTCCTCGAGATCTAGACGTAGACTGAACAAAAGTAAAATTACAACTTTTAACTATAAATAGCTAATCAAACTTTTAAGCGAGATTCATGCAAATTACGTAGGAAAATTAAATTTTATAAATTTGAGATTTTGAAAAACCAGGGAGCAATATAATGATATTTAGTGAAAATTATTAAAAAATTGGGATTTTAGCCCCGGGAACTCCTTGGTATCCTAATAAACCAGAGACCCGACCCCGACAGGACTCCCGACAACCCGACGACAGTTTTATAGATCTATCACTTATACATATTTATATATTATACTACCTAGCTATATAATTTGTGTTCTTATTACATTGATATATTATTTTGATTTGGATAGCAGAGCCTGGGAGTTGGAATCACTTATGATGTATATCGGTACTTGACGGATGAGGATGCGTCACCAAAGGATGTAAAGTATGTGTATGTGGCCAGCGGTAGGCCAGCGGGGATACACGTTGAAACGCATGTTACATCATCCTGACCATGCACCACCCGTTACTAAGCCTCCATTCCTTAAACACACTAGTCGCTTTGAGTCCTGACTCTGATGTCTCAGTTCTATGTCACGCGTCATGATATCCTAGATAATAATAATAGCCACTATAGCCGGTTTAATTATGATAGACTTCACAAATATGAATACCAAGAAAGGCATGCACAAGAAACTATCGTTTCACTCCAGGAAAGTGTAATTCAATATGGGTTAGGTTTAAATTACCAATATTAATTGTGCCACAGACTATGTAGTTAAGCCAATGTTATTTTAGATCCCTCACAGCTATTTGGTTCTTGACTTGATAGTATTTAGTAGTAGTCTCGTTTCAAGGTTAGAAGTCTATGACCAAGCTCTCAGAAGGCTAGAAGCCGTCGACTCGTGCTCTCTCGATAAAGCAACCAAATAATATATCAATAGATTAGCTAAAAAGCGTACGTTCAACGTCGGGGTCTGATTTTAAAGAAATGTCCTCAACACATAATTCCTGCGCTTTTCAAGCGCATGCACCATCCCGAATTCGATCAGTAATTTGGGGTCGTTTATACTAGGACCAGTTCTGGCCCTAGGGGATCCCAGCTGCACCTCCACTATTCCTGGTGAGGTGCCCGAACAACCCCGGCTTCCACGAATTCCCGGTGAACCGCTGGTTGACCTAAGGGAATCGCTTAGCTTAGCAGGCTGCCGGCGGGTTTACCCGGGTGTTCGGCCTGGCCCTATAGTGGTCCACAGATCTAGTGGTATTAAGGTCTCCCTGAGGGGGTCAACCCCTAAGCCTGCTCGCAGGTATTACGGCTGACCCGCCTTTCCCTCATCCTAGTCAAAGTACTAAATGGTTGTGAGTTTCCGTATTTTAATCCCGTACTGGACCCGGGTCCGACAATGTCCCGGGTTACCCTAACGCGGACCACCTCGTTAAAATGATAACTCTAGGGAACACCTGGGTACTGATCCCAGGGCCCTTATCTGGTCGCAACATTTTGAAGTGAGCTATGAAAAGTCCTAAATGATTTGCGCGTAGCTCGTAACATCGCGTGATTTTGGTTTCAACTTGGGCAAAACTCAGCCGTCTGGGAATAACGAAACGTATCCCCTAAGCATAAAACTAACAACCTAACACTTTATTAAGACACCTCAAACAAGGTTATAATTACACTGGTATGCACGACATCCATATAACAAGGTACACATGGATACCTCGCAGAATATCCTAAAAGCACAGCTCATGATGTGAGTGCTAGTCAGCTCTGTCCTATTTTATCAATGTTCAACGAAACTCCTACCTCCGCCGTTTTATTACCCGATTCACATGTTTATAGATAGGCACTAAACAAACCTTTTGATAATCCGCAGTTAACTGCTCTTTTAACGGTCAGCTTGAATTGCCCCTTGGTCGATCAGGGTTTGAACCATCATTCATGTAGTATCCGTTGTAGTAAGGATCAGACCTATTCCTGACGTCTGGAGTCACCGGCGAACATCCCACGATTATGAGGAACCAATGTCCTATGACAATCGAAAGACTTGGGCGCCATGATAGGATGGGAAGCGAATGGCCTTACGAAAACGGGAAGCCCATGCCGCGTCTCCATAAAGCAGGACGACTTTGCTGGCCTTCCTATGATTTTGGGGTCCCGTACAGAAGATATGAAAACAAGTCGTTCCGACGAGGATCATACCGAGTCTACGCGGTGTTGCAGCCTGCTTCTAATGATTTGCTTGAGCTTACGAGACGTTTTGGTTGTAGAGCTCCTCAGGGCACTAGCTCGACTATGGGGTACGGTCTCGAGTAATCTTCTTTGCGCTCAGACTAGACTGACACGTCGCAGCTGACTCCAGTTTACTTTGGATTTTCGGCATGGCGCCTCTCCAAGCATTTTCCATTTTACAGCAGGGTCCGTGGTCATTTGCAAGCACCGACCCGGCGCGATTGCTGCCGAGCCTCTCAACTAAATAACTTGATTTAAAAATAAAAAACTGCGAAAGTTTACGTTTGAAACACTTCGGAAACCCACTTCGCTGAAACAGTGAAAGCAGGGGGTACATAGCACACGAAAGGTCGTGACACGTTACTCCCGTCAACGCAGTCGCATCAACCCAAGGATAATTGTTGATTGTTGAAAATCGTGACGGGGTGCTCTACCGTTTCCTCACGGCATGAGACTCGACTGGGTTTTGAGGTTAACGAGTTGAATTCACTGGATATAAGGAAACGCTCAGGGCATGAGCTCGAAATTCGTGCAGGGGTTCCATTCCTCAGATTTCCTGTATGACCTCGTGTCTCCGCCTGCAAATGGCCACGTCCGTTTTGATTTCCACACCTCCATCTGCTCCTGAACGTCTTACTGCAACCAACTGCTCTCTTTACTTTCACCGTCACGATTTTCACTTTCACTTTCGCCCACTGTCCAACTGCTCCGGCACGTCTTACTTTCAGATGGCCTAGAGCCACCCACGACTGACTGACCTAAAACGTGAGTCAGCACGTTCTACTGGTTTGAAAGCGAGTGAAGTAATTTCCTATGTAGAAGTATCAGTGTTTTTGAAGAGGATAAAGAGACCCAAGGTTTCGCAGTATGCTAACGTGCCCATTCAAGCTGCGGGGGTCCTGTTAACACAAATAGATTTCGAACGAAGTTCCCTACCGTGTCCACATGACAAGCAGAGCTTGGTTTATGTAGACCAGTCGTCTGGAAAGCAAGTGAAAATTTCAGGGAGCAACACTCAAAATTTGAGGGATGCCTTAGTGCCCGATTTTGCTTGTGCTCACCGATTTGTTAAGGGGTTATATCGTAACTACGACTTATAACGTCCGTGGCTGCCTCCAGGTCATCCGGATGCATTTACTATTTTGCCCCTCACGTGTCCCTGTGTCCTTCCCCCTTCTCGTGTGTTCTCCTTACTCCTCTACTCCTATTCACATCATTAAATTAATTTTCGCCCCCCCCCGGTCTAGAGGACAAAAATTCAACCCGGCGAGCGGGGATCCAGTCGAGAGCTAAAAACTTTGTGATCAGTTAAAACGTGTGATTTCTCAGTTTTGTTGTGGGCTGCACTTACCGGTGCGCGGAGCAGCGTGCTAGCAAAGTTCGGCAAAGAAAAGTACACCAGGAGGGAGTCTACGCTGCGTCTACGCAACGAGAGCCGCTCCTGGGAAGCGCAAACTTTGGTAGTTAAACAAAGAAACGAAACTCTACAAGCAAAAACTGCAATGCAGAAAACGGCGTCAACCGCCCAAAATAAAACATCGTCCAATTTTAGAGAACTAGCTCCCGACTGGCTCCAATGCTGCAGCGGGCCTTTCCTTTTTATAATATGTTTGCCCCCTCTTTCCCTTTTTTCAGTCTTCCCTCCTCATCCCCTTATTCCTCTGTCTAAGATTCGTAATTTGAAATCGTGGCGTGTCCTAAAACCAATATACATATAAAGGAGAAATAAACAGCATGACAGAACACATAATACGAAACAGAATGACCAACAATCTCCGATCTAAAAGCGCACCAAATGTCGTATGCTTCTGAGTGCCAAAATAACTCGCTTGGCCGCTGGTCAGTCAGTCCCCAAAAGAAGCAAGATTAATGCCCTCAGTCACATGGCTTGTTTTGGAGCAAGAGCAACAGCGCGTAAACAACCTAAACCTCGCGCTGGTAGGCGCGATCTTTTTCAAGAGAATAAATATAGGGGCGCTCGAGGCGCTCGCAACTTCCTAGAGTTTTAAGATATTTTGTGGCATTGCGGACCAACAAAAGGAGTAGGCGGCCGGGGGCGGGATCAGATTCACGCCCTGGCTGGTCGCCTACTGATAAAAATTAAATTTGTGATGTAGGGTAAATAGGTGGCCTGTTAGAGGCCGTTTTGTTTTAACAACTAACAAAATTTGGTGCCCCAAGTGGATTATTAGGGTCCCGCACGGACCGGTGGGGCTAGGTGGCCCCGGTTTTCGATGAAATTGCTAGGGCAAGATCCCGTGGAGGTGAAAAGCTCAAAACCCGGGAAGTTTTGGTTAATTTGGTTGAGATATGGCGCTTTAAAAATTGAGTGTTTAAACGCCTAGTTAGGGGCCCTTAAGTATTTACGGACGATGAATAAGTTGACCCGAATGAGAAATTTTGAAGCGTGGGCCCAAATAATGATGCCATAGTCCTGCTTTACCTAAACTTTAAGAAAAATCCAAAATTCCTAAATTTTAAAACCCCTTTTAAAACGATGCTACGTTTGGATTCGGCCAATTTTCTTTCACTTTTAAATGTCCAGAAATACTACAAGCATGGTATATGTGGCATGTTACATTTATTCTGCATGCGAGGAGGGGTCTCCGAGATCCGAATTGCAACAAAATTTCTCGTTGAATTTCGATTAAGATTCCGCATAATGCCTCGACGCATCCTGATACACCGTACCAAATACAATTTTATAACATGGAAGTTACTGTTAACACATCGATTATAATTACAACAATGTTAGGCGTGCGCACCGGAAGAGACCTTAGGGAACCGAAATAGTGAATCCGAAAATAAAATCTTGAAGATTTCGCCGATTTTCCTGACCCATCTGAGTGCGCAGCCACTGCTCCCTTATACAACACGAATATTTATTGCACCATAATAATGCGCCTTCCTTCCATGGGACCAACCGGATACCACTAGTCGAAAGCACGATTATTTCGTTGTAGCGCGAAAATCACCCCGCGCACCTCGGACGGGTGGAGCATGATCGTATAACACATAATACCAATGGCATATTTTATTTTACATAAACAACAAATTATGCATATTCCGATACCAGGATCACGCTCCACCGGCATCCGGTCGCCCTAATATTAGATACTTTCCTAGTTTAGGTATTCGTTAAAATCCCCTGAAATCTCGGGCTGTAACAGTTAAGGTGCGATTTCCCAATACCAAATTGGTCCGGGTTGCAAGCGAAACACGATGCTCGACCCGGTACAACTGCCCGAATTCAAACATTTTGCTGGTAAACCAGAGGAATATTCCGGATACGAAGCAAAATTACAGTGGTATTAAAAAGACAAAAGGCAGTAAGCTGCGCCAGAAGATTATTTCAGTGGCAAATGCAAGCGGTCATGGAATAACTATAGCCATGTAGCCTTCGTGATCAAATGAGTACGATACAATCGATGTCTTGTGGTTTCAGCAAGCATATGTGGGTTTGAAGGAAGATGCACCCGAAGCGACACCCGAACGAAGATTCACCCGAACGAAAATGCATCCAAACGAAGATGCACCCGAACGAAGATGCACCCGAACGAAAATGCACCCGAACGAAGATGCACCCGAACTCGTGAAATTATAAGCAACGGTATTGGCCTTCTGCCATCTGCCCTCGACAAAGGGTTAAGAACGGTTTAGGCTTATATAAGTACCACAGGATCTAATTGAATTTGTGGATCAGAGTTAACGAATAGATAGATTGCAAATTCAGCTTTTCTCATATGAATATTCTATTTTGTTTGCAACACGATTTATAGCCAATGGACAATTGAGTCTTCGTGGTAATTCCAGTTCTTACTCGGTCTGGCAGGGTTTTAACATTTTTACTGTTTATGTCCGCATTAACGTAGGTGTGCATGAAACGGATAATACGAAAATGATGCGCTTATGGATAATGCGGGTCCGATTCACCAAAAAAGATGGAGTTTTCTTCCAAGCTATCAAAAATATACATTAATGTATGTTTGCTTGCAACGGTTAGTACGAAAATGATGCGCTTTCGGTTAATCCGATTCAATTCACGTAGGGAAAGTTAAGCTTATTCGACGCTACCAGAAATATACATTAACCTCTATATGCACCAAAGAACGGCTTCTACGGAAAAGATGTACTTTTGGGAAATACAAGTTCAATTTATCGAGAGGAAGTTCATACTATGATGCCAAAAATACACGTTAATACATGTTCGCATGAAACGGTTAATACGAAAATGATACGCTTTTGGTAATCCGGTTAAATTGAGGGAGTATATTCCGCGCTACCAGAAATATACATTAGCGTATGTGTGCATGAAATGGATAATATGAAACTGATGCGCTTTTGGGTAAAATACAGGTTCAATTTATCGACGGGAGATTTATTCTACGGTACCAAAGAAATACATTAAAACGTTTTGGGTAATACAGGTTTAATTTATGGAAGGAAAGTTTATTCCGCTGTACCAAAAATATACATTAACGTATGTGTGTTTGAAACGGTTAATAAGAAAATGATATGCTTTTGGGTATACGGGTTCAATTCTCTGATGGAAGATGGCGTTTTTTTCCACGCTACGAGATATATACATTTCAATGTACGTATGCATGAAATGGCTAAAACAGAAATGATGCACTTTTGGGTATTACAGATTCAATTTACCGAGAGAAAGTTTATTATATGCTACCAAAAATATACTTTAACATATGTTCGCATGAAACTGTTTATCGCATGAAACTGTTTATACAAAAATGATCGCTTTTGGGTATTCCGGTTCGATTCGCCGATGAAGAGTATATTCCGCGCTACCAGAAATATACGTTAACGTATGCGTGCATGTAACGTATAACACGAAAATGATGCGCTTTTGGGTAATACAGGTTCAATTTATCGAGGGGAAGATTATTCCACAATACCAAAAATATACATTTGCGTATGTTTGCGTGAAACAATTAATACGAAAATAATGCGCTTTTCGTAATACGGGTTCAGTTCACCGAGCGTGGCAATTTATTCTACGCCATAAGAAATGTACCTTAACATATGTATGAATGAAACGGTTAAAACGAAATGATATGCTTTTGAGTAATTCGGGTGCAATTCACCCTTGGGAAGATGTAGTTTTTCACGCTACCACAAATATACATTAACGTATGGATACATCGAATGGTTAATACAAAAATGGTGCGATTTTGGGTAATACGGTTCAATTTATCGAGGGGAAGTTTATTCCATGCTACCAAAAATATACGTTAACGTATGTTTGCATTAAAAGGTTAATTCGAAAATAATGCTTTGTGTGTTCCGGGTTCAATTCACCGAGAGGGAGTATATCCCATGTTACCAGAAATATACATTAACATATGTGTGCATGATTCATAAAATATTGTTTGCCATATTAGTAGTAAAATAAGTAGGACAATGTGCCTTTTACGTACTTTGACAAGGCCGTTAGTTTTCGATCATTTCATACAATAAGAATTTTTATGATGTAGAGCATTCTGGAAGTTGTAAACACATACAAACCACTCTAACAGGGTATAAAGCAAGTTCAATGTTTTGTAAAAGCTAAACCTGAAACAAGATGTGTAAAATATTAACAGTTAAAAGTTAAAGAATTACTATATTTTGATTTTAAATGATTTAAATAACATTAGTTCTACGAAAATCAATTCGGTCAAGTCTTCGCCATTTGGGGAGTCCAAGTTTAGTTGTGTGCAAAATGACTCTCAGTTGTCCAACAGTCTCATGAGGCGCACACCGTTTCCGCATGTAGCTTTGCTAGACACCCCCGGACATAGAGGAGTATTACGTAACTGCGAGGTTTTGTATGAGCAGTCTGCGCTGACTATAAATTTAATCCGATAGAGTGTCCCCTGACTAGCTAAAACACGCGCCAAAACTTTAATTTCCCCCTCGGTAACTGTTAAAATTTGAATTTCTACCGCTATAATATAAATCAAAACATTAACCGCATAAATCAGTCAGCAGGAATATTTTCATGTATTTGTCTGTATTTTGTGCGCTGCTTTGGTGCGGTTGCCCTGCTGCTAAACGCACAAGTACCTCGGCGGCAGCCCGTTACTTAGTCTTCAGAGCATCTAGAAATTTCCAGACGGTTGGATGATGAGCACTAATAATAGATGAGAACTTGAGATGCCACCCTTCGACATCGTTATTTGTCCGAGGCAAGTTAGTCAGAATACGACCTCGACATTTCCAGATCACATTATCAAACCCAGGTGGACGTCGTTTGTTGCCAATATTGCGGCTAATAAATGTTGAATCAAAGTATTCTGTTACACTTATAGCCTCCATTAGGAAATCCGTCAAAATTGCATCAAACCCTTGCTCGACCTCATCAACAGGTAATGCCGCTAGCGCCGATAGGTTACGCACTCGAGTAGCAAACTCCGGGGTCTCTCTATAAAGAATCAGCAGGCCTAATTCTGATACCTTGCGAAGCACGCGTTGAATGACATGAAATAGGCATCCGTGCATTTCCGCTTTTGGGAAACAAGTCGAAAAAGCATAAATCGCAGCTTTCTCAAAATCGCAGGATACTGAAAATGGCGCATAGTTGTAACCATGTTTGTAAAATTCCCGAAGTATTGCTGTGTAGGTATTCTCACATTTATTTGGCAACAAAGCAAAAACTAAAGGCACAACAACTTCATCCTTCAACACATGAATCGTATATAGTTGTACAAATAATGATGGCGCTGTATCAAACGTCCCGTCCACGAACCAATGCTTTGACTGAGATAGTTCTCGAAGATGATAATTAGTTGAGAAAATCAAGATTCTGCCCCCATTGGCAATCCCATCAAAGGCAAGAAAGTTATCGCCATCGAATGTTGTTGAGTAATCTGCAGGTATTTCTAAGTCAAAACCAGTTTGCGGATTGACAGGATGCTTTGAAGTGAGGTGGCGGCGAATAACACACTTAAGACTTTCAGATTTGGGTAGGTTTGGGATAGCTACAAGCGGAACGTGAGCTGTTGCGACTTGAGCTATAGTGGCTGAACTCTCTCTGGTTGACAAAGCCAGTTCCTTGACAGTAGTTTTAGCATGAAGTACATCAACTCGGGCAGGCTCCGGAAGATGATTGTGAATTACACACAATCTCATCTGTGTCTGTTTTAGTCGTTACCCTACCCCTACAATTGGGGCAATTTTCACAGACCCAGAACAGCTGTTTCCATCTGTGGAAACCTTATCCTTTGTGTATAAATAACCTTCGAAACATAGTTTTCGACTCCCCTTGCTGCTTTTGAGAAAAAAGAAGAGCAAAAAGTAGAATAACTACTTATATTCAAATTACAGTAAACATATGTGTCGTTTTCAAATACTTAATATGTTTATTTATAGCTCTGAAAAAGTGCCAAGTGAAAACTCTGCGTTAAAACCTGCTCAATTTTGCCGAGTCTGAAACATGTTGGAATTTCATTATGCCAAACATTTGATATACGTATGGCACTTATGCTACGATACATAGTAAAACACTATGCATAATCAATAACACATTCCATTGCAGTTCCCTGTTGTGTGGGTAATACACTATCCATGAATTGAGATGAAACACTGCGATTTGCGCCGATGCCATCTTTCACAATATTTTCCCAGAGTTTGCCTAAAAATGCGCCTTAAACGTTCATGAGAAACTTTTATAGCGCTCAAGAAATACATATTGTCGTTGAAATTTATATTTATCTGTATTCAAATATATTTTTATGTTCGAATATAACCGATTTGCCATGTTAGGTGAGCTTAACTACGCCTAGTAGCCCTTGAAGTGACCGAACCGTTTATTCGTTTATCTTGCCATGTTGCTCTGTATCATAGTAATTGTCGTAGCACATTTACTGCGAAGTATACGGCGATAGATTGAAACATCGTAACCGCATTGTTAAAAGGTCCGCTGTCCATTAGCATGAACACTATTGCTTGAAGACTTTGTTTGGATTTATTATCTTAGTCATTCCTCGCTAATCATATTTGTTTTACGGCAATTTATGCAGCGCATATACCCTAACTAGAATTTTACACACTTTGCTGGTTTTGAGCCCATGATGTGATTTACCGATTGCTCTTTTTAATTCTTTTTATTTTATCCGTTGGCTTGTGTGGGGGTAGCATATTCTTTCGATGGGTGACCAAGACAGGGGCGGTAAGTGAAATTCCGAGGAAGTCATAATTTTCAATTATTTTGCCAAATCGTTGCCCAAATTTCCCGAATTTTTGCTGATTTTTCTCTTATTTTTTCCAAAATTTTGCTCAATTTTTTCAATTTGTGCTAATTTTACCATATTTTCTCAAATTGCCCGAAATTTTCCGCGCCTTTAACACGCTCTGAACTAAGGGCCGTTTGGGGGGTGGGGGTTGGGGATGGGAAGGAGCCTTCAGGTGGACTAAATGTAGCTGAGTGAAAAGGAGAGTGGTCAACAACTTAGGGGTATCCCCTTATGTGCACTATGGCCTAATTGATTGCTAAAATAATATCGTATTTTGCGCTTTTGAATAAGTATGATTTCTATAAAGACAGAGTCATAGGTTGTTTTAAAACAAGGAAGATATACTATTTCTTTCAACAGCGACCGGTGCTGCCGTTTTCTAACAAACAACGAAAGATATTCAAAACACACATTCCGAATCTTTTTTAGATTTAATGTTTTTCAAAACACACATTCTGAAATATACGTAGTACACAAAAACACTGGTTCAATTAATTTACTGGACTCGATCGTCCTCCACCTGTAATTTTTATTTTCGTTTTTTTTTCATTTATAAACGTGTATATGTTTTTATGGCTTCGGTTACACATTATCTATGAAACTGAATTGACGTATGCTGTGTCTTTGACGCCGTTCGTAAAATACAGAAGCCTAATTTTGACATTATGGGTTACACCGTACATGCATGAGGTTTGAGGTCTTTCGGAGGATAGCGGCTGTTTAAAGAGGTGAAGCGCTTCGGTGTTTCCACAGGTGGATCACCCAGTCGGCGTCGGAGGGGGTAAACTCCCTACGAGAATATATGCATTGGATGGCATGGTGTAGGCTAGTGATAAACAAGAGTTCCACAAAAGCCAGTTTTATAACATAAAGACCGAATAAGAAACTGGAATATACTTATATTTCTATTTTACTTATATTGTACTTTTTAAAATGCATCAAATTCTTGAAATTGAAATTACTAATCTAATTAAATTTTATTACAGCTTATAGAGCCATGGCAAAATGAACTGAGCAAGTATTTTTTCTAAAATTTCTCCCGAGTAGCAGAAATTTAGAGAAATCTTTCAGCTAAATGAGTTTAATCTTGAGAAGGCAACGTAACATATAAGTGCTGTTTTTAAACAAAATATTTTCATTAAAATTTCTGTAAAAGCCAAAATTTAAATTTATAACGGTATATAATAACTCTGTTTGAGGCATACTCTCAATAAATTACATTAACTAGATTAAAGAGGTCATATGAGCTTGAAGTATAAATATACAAAATTTAAGGTATACATATAAGATGCCTGTTTATTACCACCTAACGTTTATGATGATTCCTTGAGAAGAATATGACATTCGTTGAAATTATCATATGAAGGCGGTTACATATGACGCGATCGTTTCGATCTTTGCCTTTCCGCTTTTGGTGGCGGTTGGTTGGGTGTTATAAAATGTTTTTTCGACGTCCCGAGTTTTGAAATAGATCGTTATAGCCGCTCAGAACTTATGGGGGCCTGAACAAATTTTTGTCCATGAAACCATGCCTCCCAAGATTGAGGATATCCCCCGAAGAAGCAGGTGATATGGTCGAGACGGATACGGGTCATGCCCGACCCTTTTATATGGCGATTTTGAGGAGTGTTATACTCATCTCAAGAAGTATCATATAAACTCTTGCTACAACTCATACATCTGCCCGTAACCAATCATGTTCAGTCGTATGCTTGACTTCTTCGAATTGAACAGCAAAGAACGATTGCGAATATAATAGCAATGCACTGAAAATATGAGTATTTATAAATATTCACTAGTGAAGCTCGCTTTCGAGCCATAATTCGAGTGGTGAGAACAATCCCCCGAAGCAGAAGTGTGAAAAATATTTACCACACGATATTCTTGACACTCGCAATGAGCTTGTCGGCCCAGAAAACCCCATATCCGACACTAAAACCAACAATAAACACACATTCAGGTGCTTTTCCCACGACTTGTCATCAAAAATTTCGAAAACGTCATTTTTTTATGCCAAGTATGAACCAGAAGTCTAAAAAATATTTGCCCAACAATATTTTTAACACTTGCAATGAGTTTATCTGCCCAGGAAACCCCATATAAGACACTAAAAGCAGCAAAAACACACATTTAGGTGCATTTCCCACGCTTTTCACCAAATATGAAATTTGGCGCCAACTATAAGCTTATAGACTCCAGATTGGGAAGTAGTTGAAAAACTTGATATATATCATTGGAAAGCCCTGGTAAAGCTACATGGAATAGGCCTATTAGTTTGCGAATACCTCGTGTACTTATTGAGAAAAGTCGCAAAAACTGGAGGGGGTGCCCGAAAAATGGGCCAAAATGACGTCATTTTGCCCTATAACTTTTCTCAAAAAAATTCAAAAATCAGACTCCGTCACTACACCTAAATCACCATTGCGGTTCGAATGAGCTATCATCAAAATTCACCCAACCGTTATCGAGATCCAGGGGCGATACACAGACACACACACCGACGCACACAGACAGGACCTCCTCAACCCCTCCCTCCAGAGCTAAAATTGAAAATTCTCGTTCCACTGGCTCGCTTCGCTGGCGAGCGGAATGAGCTCGCTTTGCTTGCTCATTCCACTCGAATTCAATTATTTATTTGCTTTTAACAATAGGAAAGAGCATGACAAAGTACCTGCCAGCGTGCAAATTGGTACTGTATGTAATTTGGATCTCAATATCATTTACGTATGATTAAACCGTTATTTCCCTGATAGGGTTCCACGTTTTTACCATGTGTATGGAACTGAATACACTGAGAAGTGGGCGTTCGTAAGAAACCAAGAACCCTATTGACATTTCTGAAAAAGTCTACATCGCCACTGCGTTGCGAAGGATGGGTGTTATACTAACTCAACTCAACTTGGAATACATAGTAAGCAGACTTATTATGACTTGAAAAACTCATCTTGTGCCAGTTAATTGATGTCAGTTTTATCAATCTGTTCAATTAGTCTATCAAAAGAGAAGGTAGCGAGCACAGCGGTCAATTGAGGAAACATTTCTTTTTTTCTGTCTCTATCTGCCGTCACTGGATTGATGGATTGATTAAAGGATTTCCGAAAATTTTCGCCTTTTTCGAGCTGTATTGGACAAAATTTAAAATACCTGAATAGTTAATTCTTTCCTTCTAAACCAAAGCGTAGTTTGTACCATCTGGAATAAACTTTGATCCGACCGCGGATTGAACTTATACCGCTCTGTCACGTCTTGTACACTCGTCACTATTGTTTTAAAAGCTATTACTCGGCTCCTTAAGGAACCTGACAACACGAACAATTAACAACGAAACTACAAACTCGTTCTGTTGTGTTTTTTGATTGTGAAATACTAATCTATATTATTTTTAAACATCTAGTTGTAATGTGCTTCCGGTGTTGCTAGAACGGATAGCTCTAACACTTATTGTTCGAGATAAAACCTTTTTAGCATCAAAACTTATTTTATCAAATAGTCGTCGTCTGGTTTAATTAAGTATGTAAGGGGTATTAATTATAAATCATTTTGGACTAACCTGAATAAGTGACAAAATAATTAGAGAGTATCCGACATGGATAGTATAAATCTTGAAATATTGTGATAGTCTTTCATGGCAACCATAGTTCTGGAAAATAAGTTTATCCATTTTATTAGAACAGATCAATTTGTCCGTATACACAGGGGCTCAATGTCCAACATAGAGCGAAGAGTGACTACCCCGTCATAGTTGGACGTTATTAAGCTATATTTACTCATCTCCGAGAGGCCCCGTTTTCCCATTACCTCAATCGAAGGCGCGCGGAAAATTTGAAAATTTTACAAATTATGAGCAAAGCATTGTATCCAAATTATAGCATATTTTAGCGAATTATGCACAATTTCACATTTTGAAAAATTAACCGCGCCTTGCCATTCCCATACGTCATCGGAACCAACTACGCCTGCCTACTAAGCGCTTGGACTTGAACACCTATGCCACATATACGGACGGTGCGTAAATCAACATATATACCATAGATGTTGATGGGAGTAGGGTTTGTGTACCCCTTCCTTCTTCCAAAGTTAAACATACCCTCTCTTGAAGGCTTCGCCCGCCGTCGAACACGGCGCAGGAGCGCGGTAAATTAAAGTGGAACTAGGCAAAACAGGCGGAAACTACGAAAATTGGGCTAAATTTGGAAAACATATAGGAAATTAGGAAAACTTTGTCGCAAATTGGTAAACATTAGCAAAAAATTGAAGAAAATCTTAGCAAAATTAGATAATTTTGAGTTCCTAAAAGTTTCAAAAATGCCCACTGGCGTATCTATCTTCTGCCCATCCCCATCCCGCCGAGCATTTACGCCCCTCCTGAGCCGGCGGACCGGCGGGGCCTATGATATATGCCAATTATTTTACAAAATTATTAAGTGATGTACGTATCATCAATACATGAATCAATGACTCACAAGTATGGTTGCATTGTAACTGTACTCAAAATATATAGCGGGTCCATATTCCAACAAACGGTGCGCAAAATTTGAGCGACAATATCCACGGCACTAGTGCAAATGTGGCTTTTATGTCTACACTATATATGGAATGGTAAAGATCATGTCATCGTTATACATGCACTACTAGCGTTCATACGTATCGACCTTCCAGTATCTCGTTACGCCGTTTGTCGTTTATATTTGGCAAGTTGTTTCCAACTACCATTGGTTCTTAGTGCACTATTCGTGAAAAGACACTATATTTGAATTAAACCAGGAATTTTATAGGAAGTAACGGTAATCCACAATAGTATTTATTAGCAAACATATTGTCCCCTAGTTGCGCCCTGTTACTTTGGGCTATGATCAAGATACATGTGCAACCCCAACCGTTCCACTTCCATTTTCATTCGTTCACTGAAGTAAAATCTAATAGCGCTTATTCCACGGCTGTTTTTAGGTGTCAGGTTCTTCTATTCAACTTTAAAAACATTTGTTTTTGTTTGTTTGATTTTTCAAGTAACATTATTTAAAGTCTTATTTTAACGTAGTTTGACATTCGCCGACCGAGACGTTCAGTATCTTTTCCCAAAAATCTTTCAGCGTTACTGCATTTGTGTAATCAGCTAAAATACACCATTTTTGCATTAAACCAACACTTTATAGAAACGAAAGAAAACCCATAACACTATTTTGTAACGAACATTATTATAATCTTCTAGCTGTTTTTGTTACTAGTTTCGCCTGTGTCCAATTCAGAAGGAAGTTCCGTTCGTTTATTAATCTTATCTTTGGCGGTTCAGACTTGGTTATTCTTGTCACGGAGTTAATAGGTGTCAATATCAGTTATCCGCAGTTTTTTTTGCATTTTTTATATTTTTCAAAATTAAAGTAAAATTGTACACGAGATGGAAACTCGTTGACCGAGTCGTTTCAATGTCATTTAGAACGCTGTTAGAAAACATTTGCTATATAATGTGAATTAATATAAGGTGTTCCGTTTGTGTAATAGTTTACAAGTTTAGATATATTAAGCGCGCAAGATATGCAGCAAATTGGTTTGGATTGTAGATGGTTAAGATATTTTTTATTTTTGAAATAAACAATAGTAATAGAAAACACAAATACAGCGCTATATGCATGCTTGCTAAAAATATGAGTTAAACTTCCTGTGCATGAAACTGTTGGTCTAAATAATGTCCTAATGGTAGTTGCAGATTGTATCACCGCCGGTTAGAAATATTTGTTTGATGTGAACCAAAGCTTTGTTTTTTGTTTTTGAAACCGAACATACCGAATTCGGGTGACATGATTTCCAATTTGAAAATGAACTGCTACATTGCGCCATGAATTTTCCGGACGAAAAACAGCAAACACGTTGATCATCTAAGGTTTTGAAGAATTCGCATGCTGCTGCTAACGTTTCGTTATTTTTACTGTCGATTTCATGTTGAATTCGATCAACGACGCTATTTATCTCACGAGTAATCTAAAATACACAGTAAAATACGACTGTAACACCTTTACACGATAATATTTGTTCAGACTTATTTGATGAGTCTGATTTCTTTATTTTTCGCGCTATTTTCAGTCAGTCCGTTTCCAGCGAAATCTCGATAATCTTTTAGAGAACGTTAGATTTTTCATTAATAATTCATCTTTGCACAATTCGACTTGAGCCTATGTTGAGTCTACTAAACTACAACTGCATAGCTCTATTGCGACTGCGTTACAACGTCCTTAACTAAAGAGAAGTGTGATAAGTAATTACATCCTGGTAACTAACGCACAATGTAGTGTTACAGAACAACAAAACACGCTCTTCTGTTCGCGAACAGTTACGTTTAATATTTTTCTAATTAAATCAAATTAAATCTCGCATAATGCAGTCACATTCGTGAACAACAAGACAGGGTCGTCTGTTCGGGAACAGTGGCGTGTCGCATTATTCTAATTAAATTGGATTAAATATCGCACTCACATAACTCATTCATGTTAGTGAACAACAATCGATACGCGCTGCGCAACCTAATCTGCATGTTTGTTCGCTAACGGAGGTCGGGTGCTATACCGGTCCCGAATGACGAGTCTCAAATTAAAATTCTGTAAAAATGCGTTCAACAACAACTTAACAATTTCATTAAAATGTTCGGTAACATTATTCATACGTTTTGAAACTCGTGCCGCAAATGTTTTTAAACCGTTTGAGGATGGATATGGGATAGCCTAAAAATGTTCGATTACTGATTTTTGAGAATGACAAAAGAGGATCGTTGCTGGGCGCATACAAAGGTTAGTCTCGCATTACCATCTATGTCTAGTTGCAAGATCTTGTACCTGGTATCTATAAGCACGATTTGATGTGGATGCGTAATCTATCAGACTATGTATTTGTATATACAACAAACAATTAGTTATTTTTGATCTAGGCACACGCAATGCTGCTGGTTAGTAATGTGCTATAAACAATCTACGTCAGCTGACATACGTGAATACGCTTTGCATTGAAGGGCATTTTCGCTTTTTATCAAACGTTTCTTTTGCTAAGATATACCATCGATTTAATATGATGGTTTGCGCTTTGATGCCGTAAGAAGAAACGTGATTTAGTTACTGGTAAGATACATTTTAATCCTGAACGTGAACTGAATTTTTGACGGATCGGTATCCGTAGCCATAAATTAGCTGAATAAAATTTTTTCTGAATATTAATCTATAATCAAAGTTCAATGTTTCATTTATACTGCCAGCATGATGCTTCCATAAAAGTGACATGATTGAAATCCTAATTATAACAAGCTACCCTGTCGGAAACACATACTATGTGTCAAGAACTTTTGTTTGAAAACGAAAAAGTTTTCTTCTTAAAAGAAGAATGTCACAGCAGTCATATTGCTATTAACAATAGAATTTATGCGCCTGGACTACATATAGTTATTTAAATATAAACTTTACGACGGTTCAGCATAATATATGGTTTTTGAAACATGTCAAATTATTTGACTTCAGCGTTTGCGAATATGCTGTCTATAAAATAGCAAGAATGAATTCAGACCTGGTAAAGTTGATAATATAATTTTCGATGTCATCAATTCTCGGAATTCCTAAATGTTTTCATCTAAATTGAAGTCAACAAATCCGAGGCGTTTGCTGCATGCCATTTTTGCCTGGCATGCAGACTCCAGCGGTCGGATCTGAAAAGGCTTTTATGACTATAACAGATACGTGCAGTGCAGTGCAATTAAAGCTGTAATGCACACTCTGATAGAAGGTGAAATCAATGTCACAGCCTGATGGCTGTGACAAAAAGCATTATGTTGCTTCCATGTTTTGGCTGTTGTAACAATCGTAGTAATGGCTGTCTGGATTAACTGTTAATAGCTGTATTTAAGATATTGTAAGCAACAGTAAATATTTAAAGTAAATAAGCTTAGAGGAACAAACTTATTCGAGCCTAGTAACATTGACCTTATCAATTTTTGCAGTATTTTGGCGCGTATTACATCGACATTTATTATTTTTTATTTCTTCAGGATATGGACAGTTCTACTGGTATTCACCACTGTCGTAAAATGACAGCCTAGATTTATCTGTAATGAATATGTTATAAGAATCCAAAATATAGTTACTAAGCTAGCATGAGCGCAAGCCGTTACTCCAACTACGACTTCTCCAATCGAAAGTATAGTCAGGATGAAAGCGAACTAAAATAAAGAATTACAATGTAAAGTATTATTTTGAAAAGTGAAAATATGTGTTTCAATTAAAGCAGTGCTTTAGATATTTTGACCGGCAGGTTTCAACAAGTAATTCTTACAAAATAAAGGCTGTGGAAAGAATTTTAAAAATCAATAAATTGAATGCCTAGCAGCTCAATGCATTACAAATGAACTAACAACACAAAAAAATCTATCGAACCACACTAAGCTTTAATATTATCTACTGCTGCCGATAATACTTAGAACAGTTGCACTAGATCCTTTGTCGTTACAATTGGGTTATGAAAATGGCTTGACCACATCATGGAATAGACCGCATATTCATTAAAAGAATCGACTTCGAAATATTCGAAATATATTTCAAAAATTTGACCAAAATTGGTTGAGCATTTAAAAGTTATAATTCGTCACTGAATTTAACCAAAGTAGAATACAACCATTGATTACTTTCAGTCCTTTCAACATGTTGAGTGTGGGATACACATTTGGTAAATATATTTGAAACTTTTGTATATACTTGATTAATGCATGATGTGCATGGTGCTCGAGCTATAAACTGATTCTGTAAGTTAAGGAGTACTTGACATTTTCAGATAAATATAGCACAACTAATACTATTCAGCAAAAGTAAATTGATAAACACAATAAACTAAATCAGTATTATCCGTAAACCAAGCTGGAAACAATATCTTCACATTAATATTTGAATAATTTATAAATCTGCAATAAAAAGCACAAAAAATATTTAGTAAAATTCGAAAATAAAGTTGTTCATACCAAACCAAGAAGACAAGGACTTTCAGTACACGCGCCACAGCATCCAAGAAATCCAAGAAGCATTATTAGCGCGCCAAGGCTCATTCCTGTGTAGATCATATAGTTGTAGTATTTGAAATCATTGATTGACACATAGTTTTCAATATTTCCTTTTGCTGGATTTTCGACATACGCTAAAACACAGCCGGCTAACATTCCAACTCCGGCTAACTGAAAATAAATTATTAGTGAGTTTCTGTACTACAAAATTATATAATTTTTTTCAAAATAAAATTCAAAAATGTTCTAGTTCGTGGTCCAAGAGCCTGGGGGTATAAACTAGTGGTTCAAGAACCTGGTGGCAGTAAAGATTTAGTGGTTTAAGAACCTGGGTGGGGTTCAATCGGTTGTTCAAGAACATGGTTGGAGTGGTTCAAGTTGATGACACACTGGGTGGGTAATAAACCTGGTGGGGTAAGACTGAAATCGATTGCGACGTACAGCGGACAAAAAACAAAGCAAAGCTGAAGAATGTCATACTGTTCAGCAGAGTCGATCATCATCGACCCTTGGTTGTACTAAGTTTAATCTTCGAAAATAGGACTGATATTTCGACAAATGACCGCACTTGGGCATGAAATCGACAATTTTACACCGGTTTCCGGTTTTTAAACGAGACTGGTTTAAATAAACATACGTTAATCATGTTATCCTAGATTTTAATAGAGATTGTGAGATGCTACTAGCTTTACATAACGTTCCGCGTATAACCTAATATTTTGCTGATTTCTCATATCTCATTATATATTTTAATACGGCTAAATCGGCCAAGCCAAGCTCAGGAGCGTAAGCTATATACAGGCTGTGCAGTGTTATATTTTCTACCGTACGATCATAAGACGTGGCTTAGGCTCATAACTGATTGTATTCTATGCATAAAAATAAACACAAACACCTCACTAAAATGCATAATGCTAGGGTGGTCTTGAGGTTTGGGACTTACGTAGTAAATGTTTTCAATTCAATAAGCCTTGGAAAAATTAAACGTGAGACTACTTTAAGTGCGTACACTTGGATTGTTCTGTTGTCAATTCTTTTCACCATCACCAAAGCGATTAACAAGTATAAATATCACGATTTTTCTTTATCTACACGAACATTTGTGATACAGCAACACACTCGTGTTGTTAATTACCACTATTTTGCAAATTAGCTTCGCAATTTGCTGACTGCGTCCACTTGCAACGCTATTACCAACGCTATTTTCCTATATACTGTTGTACACACATATGCGGCGAATATAACTGTCCGATTCAGCATGTGACTTGATAAGCGGCGACAAACGTGTGAAGTGGAAAAATTCCGCTCCTGCATCACAAATCCCGTTTTCAATAAACTGCGAATACCGATGGCAGAAATGTGAACACGAATATTTGCACGGTTCAATTTGCGACTTTGATAAAAGAAGGGACATGGTTTACGCACGTAAAGTGGATTCACGAAATATAGTATCGGATTTAGCGTTTAAAATAAAACTGCGTCAATACTCCGTTTGAGGTAATTTTTTCGGTTTCAAATAGTAAGCATTTTGCGGATTTCCTTTCACATAAAACAATTTTTATTTTCATGTGTATCGGAGCTATCGTTTCCTAAATTTTATAATGCAAATGTATAAATATAGCTGATACCAATGCGCAGCCTATCCCGAAATTTTCCAACTTGTTGTCACAACTGTTTACCTATGATATTATCATTTTATTTAGATTACCCGATATATTGGAATATTTGATTTGGTACAGCTGTAAAAAGTTTTAAACCTAATTGAAATTGAGCGAGTGTACCGACCGGAGTCCCCTCAATTAGTATTTATTTACAACGAAAAATTCCATTTTGTTTATCTGTGTCATTCATAACTGACGCCTAACTTGTTGGAGGTGAACGATGGGCTCTGCGGTTATTTTACTGGTGAAACAAATTTGCTTAACCGTTTCTAACCTACATTGGGGGTGTTATTTAATTCTGCTTTGACTGCGCGGGAGCTAAATATTACTAAAAACCTAAAAAGTCAAAATTTTGCATTTTAAGTTAGTTGTACGTAGAGACAGGGTGCGTTGAATACGATGAAGGAAATTGTTTCTGTGCGGTATGTACCAATACAGCAAGCATTAGATGCCTAGCGAGTGAAAAATAACGCTTGAAAGTGTAATTTCTAAGGAAGTAGTAATATATAAATTTTGAAACTATATTTTTATCACTGGAGGAAGAAATAAAGGCATCCGTCGTTTTGATATGTACTGAAAATGACCGTAAAGTTGTTCTTAATGTATTTTTGGCGGAATATTAGCTCTTTGAGATTTTTGAAATGGGCTCTGTAATCTTAATTACAAACATTTAAATGATCACTGAGAGAAGAGAAGCTACACTTTCCCCCTCTATTTAAGAGCTAGTGTTGTCCTAAAGTTTGCATAATGGTAATGTCAGACAATTATTCATTTTGCTAACTTTGAGTAATAATTAACACAAGAGCTTGTATGGCTAACAAACCATACACCAGTTATGTACGAATTCGTACATTAATACGTGACGATGTTAATATAAGCTGTAACAAATACAGTACAACAAATGCACGACTTATTGCAAATTTGTATGAAATTTCAGATGATAAATGTATGTTTTCTAGCTTACAACTTGTTTGAAGCTGTATAAGCTAACATATCGTAAAATAGAAAATTACTTCAAAAATTTCTATCGTATGTAAACATTCACCTATTAGGTGTATTTTCTTTTATTCGAATATTTAGAAAAATTCATACAATAAAAATATTATAATTAGAATACAAAAATATATGTAAATGCATACATTGTTTGTAATTAATTTCATACAAATAAATATAAAATTTATACAGTACATATATTATTTTTATACAAGTATATATTAAAATTTATACATTGTATATGTTGAATTTCATACAATAAAAGTGTGTTATATTTAATGCACTTATATGTGATGGTTCGTACTTTATGCGGTATATTTCATGCTATAAAGCGCTTCAATTCAATCAACTTTACTAGTGTATTGGTTACACAAACGAAACCGAAAATTCGGAAAATAGAGAAAACAGTCCATAACAAATTTCTTTGATATTCCTACATTACAAATGTATAATTTATTGCACTAAAAATGTTTATGTAAACCAGACCACACAAATAATGTATGACACAGTGCAAATACGTATGAAATGAAATAGTTGTTTAAACGGAGCGAGCGAAGCGGGCAAAGTTTATACCTATACCTTTGCCTGTAGCAAAAATCGTAAAAAAATTCTATTTGTCGATTGAGCATATCATAGCTTTATCATCGGATGGATGTATATTCACAAATTTTTTAATCACAAATTTTTGTTTTGCGCCCTTTCGTTAGACGCTAAATTAGCACACCACGCATTCCGGATCGAAATGAGATCCAAGGGTCAAGGGCCTGATTTTTTTAATTTCGCTACCCGGGCACGGGCATCTATTCTTCGCGACATATGTCTGAAGATAGATTTTTCGCAATTACCTTCCGAAACAAGCTCACAAAGAGCTACAACTTTGCTGTACAACACATTTTGTCTCGCGATTCCCTGGACCTTTATGTGTCCAAATAGGGTAGGTTGACCCATTTTTGCGCAACACCATTTTTGTCTTCTGTCATGTGTATAAAGGATGCCACCGTCACGCCATTCTTAATAGCTCATTAAGCACGCTTAATACAGCTTTGTTACTGTCGCAGACCTTTGGTTGCTATATGATGCAGTTATAGGGGCCGGCCGACCTATTCTCACAGAATACATTTTTTGCTTTTGTGGCATGTTTATTGCGAGGGAGGAACGGCAAAACATTCTTAAGTAGGTTTTTCAGCACGAATGGTATTGCTGTTGTGGAGCTGTTGTTGCTGTATCGTATACTTTCCGAGGTTGTGGCCGGTCTCAGGGTTGCCCGAACCATTCAGAAAACGTCGATTTTTCAATGTTAGTATGATTTAGCATTGTAGTGCCGGATTATTTTCACACAACACATTTTAAATTCTAACGCAAACACCAGTAAAATAATATTTCAAGCTTGGAATATTTCTTGGAATATGCTCACTAAGCGGCCATATTCTCTTGTGAGATATTAGTTTTTAAAGAAATGTAGTCAAAGATTACTAATTTCACTCACCAGCTTTCTTTCACAACTTCAAAAACGAATCCCATCCTTGTCAACCTTTTCTGATATCTTCAGTTATCTTGCTAGCTTCAAACCTTTCAATTTTCCGAATACTAATGACGCAATTTATATACTTTTAGTAAATATCCGGTTTAGATAATAATTTATAAAATCAAAGGATCAGTCGGCTGATCAAAGCTAAACTCTCAACCGATATTCTGCAAATTTATGTTTTTCAAGTAGTGTGCTTAAATGATTTTAACAAAATGTTGCGAGTTTATCACAGGCGTAACGCGTTGACAGTTTTGGAATCGGCTAAGACTGTGATACTATCAATAATCGGTGTGTGGAGGCTTAACCATTTATTTTAAAGCTTTAAGTTGTTGTGTAGATATTGCTATATCCACTGTCAAATATTAAAAATTGCAACCTATGTGAATTCAGATGTATGGTAAAATATTAATTATAACACGTGTTATATCAATAACTATATTTCTCGAAGAAAAAAATTAATTTACCCAGTCGTAGTAAATCCTATATAAACTGTCGGTACATGAATACGCTGCTGCGCCAAATTTCTGTTTGATAAATCCGACTTGACTGTAAAGTTTTACGGGAAGTATATAATGCATTTTCTACACCGGGAAATCAAATTTTAATCTGATACACCGCCATGTGTAGCTAACGCATTTCGTAAGGTTTAAGCTTTTGTGCTGCAAAATATGATAAATTTCAGTTTTTGTTTGTTTCTTGTTTAACCACGTTACATACAAACATGCCATAGGCATCTGTAGATGAGAGTATTGAGTTACCCACAAATACATACTTACCCCGCATTGAGGCCGAGCACCCACCTCCAGCTAGAACCATGGACTTTGGGCACCATTCAAAGATGCATATTACGTACAGTTCTGTCTTGGCTTATTGCGCATTAAGAGCTTTGTTCGCAACGGTCCTGACAAATACTGACGTAATAGCGCAAAATTGAACGAGTAAGCTACAGGACCGTGAATGCAATTATGTGGTTCCAAGCCAAGTTGTGATACAACTAGCTTTAAACAGTTGTAGCGTGGTTTTAGATCACATATGTTATACAAAAGTAAATGAATGCGCGTGTATTTAAAATAGAATATATTGTATCATGGAAATATGTGTATATAGTTTTACTAAAAAATCTATAAAAGTTATACCAAATACATATTCTTTAATTGAAGTGTATATACTGTTACTATGTATATAGATCATATATAATATATATCATGCAATAACTTGTTCATAATGCCATAATAATTAAGACCTAACAAAGTAATGATAGCGTGAATTGTTATAAATCTAATTGGTTTCATTGTTTTTGTAGTTTAAGTGTATTTCAAATTTTATTAATTGTACTTTGATGATGCTTCCAAACTTACGGAGCTTTTAAATTATAATAATAAGTGTTGCTCGGTCGGTGCGCGTCGTAGACTACATATTCGGAAACATGGCATTTACAATTTTTATCGACTACTGTTGTAATAGTTACAGCACATTAGACACTTACAAACGCGATTAAATTGAAGAATAGCACGGTACATTTGAGTGTTTTAGCTCCGCATCCATGAACCATATCGTCCAGTATTATAGCAAAGATTTATAATTTTATATTTTAATTTATATGAAATGTCTAAATAAATAATCACTTACCAAGAAAGTCATAATGAGCGACCGCAAATTTCTGCAGATTATATTATGTAATGCGGCAACTACGACAAGATGTGTACTGATATATGGTAAAAATGAAAGATAAAATCAATCCCATTTATCGTTTTAACACCACTTTCATTTTTACTAAATTTAAATCGAGTCGATTTTATTTCATTTTGATAAACAAAGCTGATTTTAATTTCACAATTGTGAGTTTGGTTTCAGTTGATTTGATTCCACTTAAGTATGATGAATTTTAATTGAGTTGCCGTTGTCATACTTTCGAATAAGTGAAGTTAAAGGAATCGCTCACATCAACTAGATTAGCATTAAATGTATGTTTTTACCATACATAAAACAGGTTCCGAAATTTCCGCCAAAAATCAATCCAAAACAAGTCGTTTTAAAACGAGTCGATATAAAAACACTCGTTTTAAAACGGGTGGATTTTAGTTCATCTTTTAGGAACTGAATTTAAAGCAGACTCAATTAATTCGAGAACCGAAATTAAAATCATTTCAGTTTTGTCATATCAGTGCACACATCTTATCGTAGTTCTGGAAGGGTGAATTATTATGACCTCTATGTAGGCTTAAGACTTGGTTAATGTTTAAACCTATGTTTAGGGTCACGGCTTGACGAATTTTAGGAAAAACCATTTTAGGTTAATTTACAGTATATACTGACCAATATATAATATGTTTAATACTATATGTTAATACGGATCTCTTCGGTGAGCGAATTTTCAACTATCATGAAAATCCAAAATTAAAATTTATGTTTGATAAAACAGAAACTAACAAAATATAAACCTAAATCGGAAAAGCACTAAAAGATACTTAGATATGTAATAAAAGTATGTAGCCTTTTAAACGGGATGGAGTTAGCAGTCTGACGTTTGGTCTTCCCCTACCCTACCAGTTGGTTCTGATGGATAAACACTAGTGGCGTCTGGTCTTTAAATTTTTCCCCTTTGATTGCTATCGTTTCGTTAACTTTATTTATGGTATATATTTCATTGTTTCCACTGAAATGTATTATCCTATTATATAATTTTATATAGCTTTGATTGAATTTAATTTAGACTGACTTAATTGAAAAGCAAATCGTGTCAAAAGCTGTCACAAAATATTTAGAAACGAATGGAACATCGTTTGGACCGTCGTCGGCGCATATTTTCCAATCGTTTCTGAATTATATATTGTGACATTAATTGCATGGTATGTTTGATTACATAGTATAGGCGCTATTACCTTCTATTAAGCTCACCTTATGTTTTGCGCTGATTTCAAGTCCAATTTTAGCGGTTGCAAATTCAATTTTCGGGCCTCAAGGGGCTTAGTATTGTATATTTGCTAACAAACAAAATGATCGCCAAGAAGGCGAAGGAGATTGCAACAAATTATATATCCAATTGTCAGATGTTGTACATGACAGTTCTGCACGAATACTGTTGTGCCCTGCTATTCACACTTTGTTGTCCTAGAATTTTCGAGCCAGTCAACAGAAGACCATATGCAGTGTCACTACATCTCAAATTCATCATACCAGACTAGTGGAGTTTCTGAGAGCGTCGCAATTTTATTTTGCGATTACAACGTAGTAGTTCCTACAGTACAAAGTTCCTTGTAGAGATTTATTACCAGCTACCGTTGGGCTTTTTAATGCGCTGAATTCGCGGTAAAGTGGGAAACTAAAGACCCAAACAAATTTCTTCATTAGTATATGAACTATATTATTTAATTCTTAATATAAGATATTGATATCATAGCTAGGGTTTGGAGTTTGTGTTTAATTGCTGCCTTTTTCAAATAAACTTATAAAGCCCATTTTTAACGGTAGTTAGGAGTTCGCCCCTACCGAGGTGCTTAGTATTAATTACGCCATACCATAAGTTTTAGGTAATGTACTCACCTTCCGAGAAAAATTTCTGTGACTGTTGTGTAGTTGAAATGTTTCTAGTGCTTCCTCACTGGTGACTGTAACATACGCGGCGTTTGCTTAGGACGAGATAATGTGGTTCCGTTGGTAAACTTTACTTGCATGCAGATTTCCAAATAGTTTTGTAGGGATTTCCAAGTATCCAACCGGGTGAAAAACCAAACAGGAGTTGAAATTTTCTCGTAATCTATCAGCCGGTTTAGAGGTTGCAGTATTTGGCAATTCGCAGTTCTGCATGATCTAAGCCATATCTTGGCAGTCTGCACGATGCAAGCCAAACCACGACCAGGGTTTAATGAGCCAATGACTGCAATTCATGCTGGAGCTCGTATTCCTGTCACTTGCTTGGTTATATTCTTGCATGGACTGCCGCAGCGCATGGGTCTCTGAGACGATTAGCCTGGATATTGCGTTTTGAATAATTCGAAAGCACAAACAAGACTCGGCGTCAATCCAAACCCTATATTTTATAGTAAATATATGTCTAACTTAATGACCAGACGCTGTCATTGTCAACAAAAGTCGACCGCCATGCATGAGAGCTCACGCTATTTATTTCTCTTCCATAGGATAGTATTTCTTAGATGATATTCCTGTTCCACTGCTCGAGCAGAATATGCCGGAAGAGTGCGTCTACGTGTTTAAGCACGACTCTACTAATCAACGTTGGCAAGGCCACGAGTTTCCCCCAGGTGACTACTAGTGGGATAACATTCGTTGCTGTTGGTGCTTGCAGGAATATATTCTGAAAATGGACAAGCGAGTGAGCAGGTTGTATTTTGTGACACCGATAAAGCGCCTCCTGTGGAAGTTCTCGAAAGTATTCAGGTGCGATAGATTGCTGTTATATACTACCCACGTAGATGAAGCATATATACATACTATATAAGGTTTGTGCGAATACGACTGCACGCTCGTCCTGCCAATGTTTAATAATGCCAGCTTACGCTACCACTATGTCCACGGCGACCAAGGAAGATATCAGTTCTATGAAGCTTTGTTATATGAAATCATACAGATTCCAATAGCTGATATCCTGATTGTTGGAAGCCAGTTCAACGGCCAAATAGGTACACTGCTCCCTGGTGACGAAACTGTATGCGCAAGATATTCCGTAAGTTCGCGTCGTAATAACGCATGAAAACTACTCTCACTCGAGCATTACACTTTATTGTTAACCATCAATACTAAATTCAAGCATAAAAATCACCGTCTGTAAATATGGCGCTTACGATGAAATCGTGTCTATCAAAAATAGAGATCAATAATTAAGGATTTTAGTATTTGCTGGGCGCATGGCTGGCAAGTGATGACAGTATCCCTCTCTTGCGACTGCGGCTGAGCCTAAATGCTTTGTACAACCTCTCAAAGCAAAAACAGGTACCCATGAAAGTTTCTAAACATTCGCAAGAAACATGAAATCTCAGTATGCAACCACTTATTGCTTCATACAACTTGGAGTTTGTGATTCCGTTGAAAACATATGTGAAGACGTCGAGCATCTTTTCAGGAAGCGCTTGGAACTGGATACCTGGAAAAGAATATTCACCAAGAACCTTGAACCTTATTTTCGATATATTCCACAAGAGTCAAAGCTTATAAATTCATTGGCAGCAATGAAAGCCATTGCTAAGGATTGCAATCAATTGTTTACCTGGAACTCATGACATAGAGGTCAGCCGGGTCAGGCAATTATATATATTTATTTGTATAACTTTATATCACTAAATATATGTTTGAAATATATACATGTATTTATGAAAACATTTAGGTGTCTGTATTATAACAATTTAGCATTATAACACACTTACTAAGATATATTTACAAAATATATAGCATTGAAAAAATTAGGAAAATATTTGTCTTAAATACATGTTTTGTAACTGATAACTGCTCTGTGTCTTTTTCTCAATGATTCGTTAATAAATATGGCATTACGTTTTTGTCATAATTTAATTTGAATTTTACCATATAACGAAATTATGAGACAAACCAGAATTTCTAATGAGTTGTGATATGTATATAAAAACTGCAAGTATAATACCATACGTGTGCGTAGGATATACGGTGAGTTACTTTCCTCTGTGTCGGTCCCTCTTTAGACCATGTTTACCCATGAAGCTCAGCATCCACCTCCTCCCCTCCCCCTACTCAACCCCCACCCGCCCGCTACCGCCTGCCAATTTGTGGTCGGAACGTTTCAGAAACGTGCAAAGTACAAACATTTTAAAGAACAATTGTGGAAATAACGAGGAAAAATTGACGGGCCGCTACCCCTTCTTTCCGGAACCATCTACTCCCTCTAAGCCAACGGACCTAGGCACACCTATGATATCGATTAAAGGACCCATATTACAATAAGATCGTACGTTATTTCGTTAGAAAATAGGTCAGCTTTGTTAGGATGGGTCGAGGGTGGCAGTCTCCAGACTCAGGATTAGGATAGTGCCTCGTTCACGTGATAACTTCCTAGCTGTTTGGAACTTTTGTACAGTATAGTACAGTAAAACAGTTACACTTGTTCTAATTTTAATTCAAAATCGCAGTCTTATAATGTTCTTATAATAGCACACGTTTTAGCTTAGACAATATCACAAGTTTAGAAGCTTTTACCGAATTAGTATAAAATACGGTTAATATAAAACACAAAATGTCATCATATGGGTACTTCAGCAATTATAGCATATGCGCACCAGCATAATTGGGCTTGAATTCCACTACTAAAGACAATACTTTCTGCTTTTCCTATTTATCACATCCAGCTTCAAAATGATAATCTTGGAAACTTGCTTCTAATCCTAACAGTTTTATCGAAATCGTAGTATACAGTTTTAATGATCAAACACGTTTCAGCTTGAACCGTTGTAAAATACATTAGTATGTAAAAATTTTCCAATCATCGTTTTTGGTAATAATTTTCAACATAAATGTGTTGTTTGCGTCAATACGAAAGTATGGTATTTTATGCTTTTAGAAACGGTAAGGATATGATCAAACGAATTCCGATGAAAGCTAGAAGCATTCTATAAAATCCGTAGACTGACACACGCTAATTCAATTTTTTTGTGTTAACAAAATTTTAATTTGTAACATTTAGTTCTAAAACAAATATATTCGTCCATCATATTGTATGGGTAAAGTATTATAGATTCAAAAACTATAATCTTATATAAAATATGATGTTATTCTAATTGTATTCGCACCATTTAGAGAGTGTAAACCAATCGTTCTACAATCCGTGTAAGTACCAACCTTAACTCAAATATGCCTGAATATTATTGTTCCTGATCATTATTCAATAACTGCGTTCGTGGATCGCGAAGGACAGGTTCGCCTTTCACAAACTTGTGATAGCCAATAACAGAATTGTTACCCGAAACACTGACGCATATTCAGCTCGCGACATTGATAAAGCAACAACCAAGGTATCGCGTGCGCATCTACTATAACATATATTAATTATGCTATAGTACTATAATGCATTATTTACGATAATATGCGTGCGCGTGGTCTGAATTATGTCACGCGTTCCACTTAGCTGGTTCAGGTAAACAATAACCTAAGCAGGCGCATTTTGATGACTTAGCTAGGCGAAATGTGACAAAAGGTGTGTTTAGCTGGGCTCTGTGTGACAGATCGAACTGGCGGGCACGTGGAGGCGAGAAACTCTGCTCACACAAAGCTCGAACTCGGGTAGCCCCCGTTGAACTAGGGGAACAGAAAAACGCAAAATGGCATAATTGGCCTATTCAGCGTAAATATACAATAATAATGCACATTATATAGTGAAACTCTATATATTGACGATAATTATAATAATGTTTTCACCATAAGTAAAAAATTTAGGATTTTTTAAGCTCAATAAAGATAAATTGACAAACATTTGCCTCACAGAGAATAATTGGCCTATTTTTAGTGGTGCAAAAATACCGGGGCTGAACTGATGGCACCTTGGATGGACCGAAATACCTGGGGTAGGGTAAGCAAACACAATCTAGGCGGCGGGGTAGGGAAAGGAGACGTCGCCTGCCTGATATATTAATAACTATATTTTTATTATTTGAAACATATATGAGCACCGTATATAAATGAAAATTTTTATTTAAAAATCAACAAAATAATAAGTAACGTCGTTGAGGAAAAGTTTAAAATTTATATTCAAATTATTTTGGTAATTAATATTTTATTTTACAGAAATATTTAAAATATACATAACTGTTCGTACGTTGTTTCAGTTGATTTAAGCGAAAGGTGTAGCTGATCGATATGTTCAACGGAATGAGCAACATAAGCATGTTGCAAATATGATTGCAAGGACCTGAAATTGAAATAGCCGAAACCAAATCATCATCGAATAAAAAATCGACTGCTTGCACAATTCAGCAATAGGACATTAGACAGTGGATCAATATCATTAACGGAAATTGAGATAGCTGGTAAAACTCAGTAAGGAGATCTTTGATAGTGGCTAAAAATCAGTTACAAAGAATCTGATACCGGGTAAAAATCAGCAGCGAGGCAAAAATCAGTAGGGAGTAAGCAAAAATAAAACAGTGTTTTCGCAAGTTGTAAAGCTGAGTATATAATAGCGCTATTGATATATGGTAAAATAGAGGATCGTTTTATTTTAATATCGGATAAAATTCATAAAAAGGACACACAACACCCTTGTTAAAAATTATTGCGTTTCTATCCCTATTCTCACAACTAGTATTCGGGTAAGTAAGGTTACGAATTGCTACGTGATGCGGCCGTAAACGGATTATCTCAGGCAAACATTGAGTAGAAAACGGTTTGCTTTCTAAAATTCAATGATTGCAACAGATTTCGATGTACACTCTCTCACTCAAGCATGATTTCACAAATAGATTGTGGTTATTGAAGGGTATAATGCGCATACTTGTCACAGCGGGAAAAATCTATTATTTTCAATATATCTATAGAATCAACTGCAGTCCATATGAGTATAGCGAGTTCGCATAAGAGTATAGCAGTTTGTCACACTATTATATTTAAAGTTTTATTGAAATCTGCTTGCTTTGCAGCCTATCGCACTGGGGTTGCCGCATGTGTTCCCAACAAATCACTCCAGAAACTGTCATAGATCAGTATACCAATTTTGAATGATGAACTGATGCTATGACTGACTTTTCGAGAACCATTTTGTGTGAATTCACCTCAGGTGCGTACATCATGGTCGTTTGACTTGTTATAATCACGAATTGAATAGTGCAATAATTGTCGGTCAGGATTCGGTTGTCGGTATTCGCTGTTTATCGAACGATACACGTATGGTCCCTGATGTGCTAGTACTATTTGCGTACGCCTACATTTGCCGATATTGTGCGGGCGCTCTAATACTTTAAATGTCTACAGCAAGGCAATAGTATCCTATATAGCCTATTGCTAACTTAGGGGGCTGCCGCCCCCGAACCCCTCGGAATAAGTTGTTCTTTTTAAAGAATATTAAGTACTATAATTGTTCGTGCGCAAAATATCTTAATGTAGACACGTAGGTATAGCAGCGCCGCTGCGCTTTTGCGCGCGGGCATAAAATGACATGCTGAATCATACCACTGTGGTCGCAGTGTATGAGTATATCAACATACGTGCCCATAGAAGGACTGGGAATTATCCCCCGAGGTTCGGATCTTGTCGGGGCGTCGTCAGTTCCCTGTGATGTGGCCTAATATACTTTCCCTGAGGCTCAAGACACTGAGCGACCCTCCCACCGCGCCGAAGGCGTGTGGAAAATTTTGACAAAAATTGGACGAAATTGGGGAAACATTGGATAAAGTTAAGACAAAATTGGTAAAATGAGTATTAAAGAAATTTAAAAATTTCAGTTCGGTACAAGTTCAAAAACTTATCCCTCATGAAGACCTCCAGCGCGCCCTCCGCCGTCAGCCGGATGAACTTCTGCAGGCGACTTCTCCCGTCGTACCAGCTATCATCCGGGAACTTCGGACCTCACCCATGTATGGTGCATTAAGGTATACAACAAACAACTAGATTGGAATCGCGTTTTGAAGTGATGGCCGTCAATTAATTGCGATGTACTATCGCACGGACAGTGCCCCCGTGTTGCTGTATCACAGTCCGTGTCTGCGTGCATAAAAGCTAAAATCGTGATTGGTGCGTGGACATCGGTTTTGATATGGTGAACTGACTTGACAAAAAGATATCCAAGGGATACGAACACAGAAGACTCACGTATCTTTGCGTCAAATGAGTTTTTTGGTTCATATCTGATTACACGAGATACAAAAGTTCTACATCATTTACCTCAATTCCGGCCAACACGATCAATGCAATACCGCCGTAAAGCGCATAGTTTTCAAGAAATTTTGCCAAGTTGTCTATGCACGGTTTCTATAATATCCAAAAATAAAATATATGTCACAAGATTACAAAATCTAAATGATATTTACAGTAAGGTTTATAAGTTTATAATTTCCGTGTACTGTATATCATCGTAAAAAAGTATTCCTCCACTTCCGTACGGCTCATTGTTTCGGATAACTGAACCCGTGAAGTTTGAATGTTCACTAGATTTTCCTGCGTACATCCGGCTTCAACAAAAGGCGTAAACATTATGGCGTAGTTCTTGAATGAAGTTATATTAGATTCTGTGCCAATTCATAAAATACGGGTGTGGTACAAAACGCCTTGACAATATAGTACGTGCGAAACGTCTTTCAAATCGGATTTTCAACTGAAGGTAGTATGTTGCTCTTATTTTGTTGGACGCATCTAAGAAATAGTTTTTCCCACATCGGATAGATTGATTTCAAAAATTCATATTAAAATTAGCTTTCACCTTTTGTTACATATCGAAAACGTGTTTACTATTTTTAAAACTGCTATGATATAATAAGGTGAAATCTACGAAGTTTTATAAAATATTTGGGAGCAAAATATTGCTCAAATTGGGATGAATATGTAGTGGAAAATTGGCGCTGTTTTCGAAAATCGAGCCAGCGCTGGTCTGTCATTTTTCGGGAGAAAGTTATGTCCACTTAAACATCACGGAATTAATAAAAACATAATATTTCAAGCACGTAGTTCAGCAAGTGCGTTCCGCATGCTACTAACTTTGTTTATATGGCAGCTGTGAAAAACCAATAGTAGAGCTTACCAAAATAAGACTATTTGTTGCCGCAGAATCTTTGAGTATAAGTTAATGATGCTATTAATAAAAGACAACGTGTATCACTTGTAAGCAGGCCATCTGATATTCCAAAAATCAATCTTTTCTTAAAATGACGAGATGTGCCATCAAATTCCTATTCGACTAACTAGGCTAACGCAACGCCACTCAGTGTGTTTTGTTTCACTATTGGTAAGCGCTAGAAAGCATTGCAAAATGTGTAAACTCTAGAAAAGAATATATTTGTTACATGTGTATAGTCAATAAGAACAAGCATTAAGTTAATGCAAGCTCATTCCTATCACAGTGATTTGGTATATATAGAATTGTATGAACTGACACACCCAGCGCACTTTACCCATAGCGCAAAAGAGATGTTTCCGTTATAAAATAAATTCAACACATGGGCAAATCACATTGTTGTTAAATATAAATACAGAGATTTCCTAATTTAAAAAATCAGCTGTCTATGGGTAATCAAATTTAAGTTTGCTCATTTCAAATCTACTTATCAATGATACCAAGAGTACATTAGGGAAGAGTATGACGCTTGCCTGCACTGACATGTTAGGCCGTGTTTGATGATACGAGCGTTTTCGGCCTGACCCCCTATCCCAGATTCTGAGGAGGGGTAGCATGGACCTTCCCCAGCTTTCTTGGGAGGGTCGGTCGGACCTCCCAAATCACTGAGGAGGGTGGGTGGGGGTCCGACCTACCCCTCCAGAAACTGGAAGGGGGTCGGGGCATCTCGACCCCCAGAAACTGGAAGGGGGTCGGGGCATCTCGACCTCCCCCAGAAATTGGGGCCTCAGGCCGAAAACGCCCGTATAATCAAACACAGGCAAACATGTGAGTACAGGAAGTGTCATACTCTTCCCTAATGCACTGTTGATGATACCGATTTGGTGTGACACCACAAATTGAAACAAATTTTCAATAACTGTAACCAATATTATTGGCACATGTAGCAGCAGTTCCTACAATGCTCACAGTTTGTGCTCGGGCACAAACTAATCTGTAGTTATAAAATATTGACGAAGTATAAAAATATATATAGCCATCTTCAAAGGAGCCGCCCAAGTGGTAGATACACCAACGAATCCTAGATATGGTAATGTATAACTGCTTAACTAGCTACAAAATATGTGGTAGGGTAATTTGAGATGCCACGGCATATGATATAATGACAGCTTCATTCCCTATGCCGCAGATTGCAATACCTGATAACTGATGTGCGCATGTGCGTTGTTATTTGCTTGGTATGGGAGATTCTTTAAAACACGATTAACAATTTCAAGATGTTTCTGTGCATTGCTTTATGCACAGCGCTTGCAAGCAAACACTCAGGGTTCGATTTATGGCGATTTGGGTTGTGAAACATTGTATGATTCAGAAATTTATTCGGGCATAAATTGTTAATATACAATTATAGAGGATCTGTAGCTTGTTAAAACCTTAACAAAGTCGTGGTTATATTTATATATCAACCTAACGTGGTGAGCCTTTGGCCAGCAATATCAGAGAGCTGATGTTACAGTTTATGGAAAAATGGCAACTGGCTAATTATTTAGCATCTACTTATGTTTGGTCTATTGATGGGAGACGCTCCTTGAATTGAATGACAATACAATAAAACTAACCTCATTTTTGCATTTATCCCAGCCCTTCACTTGATCATGGCAAGTCGCTATTATTTTAGTCGAACAGCAAATTTTCAAATCGTCCAAACTTTTGAAAAAATCACACGCTGCTTCACGATCGCTCTGACTCGAAGTACCGGGCATCGTTTTCTTCTCTGCTTCTTTTACAATTTCGTTAATCGGATCTTTGATCTGCAAGCACAAATACCTAATCCGTACAAGCTCATGAAAATTTCGTGAAAAATCTAAAGAACTGTTAGTGCACTTGTCTACGAATTGATAGGTTTTTAACCGTTAACAATGTTAAACTCACTAACGTTTTTAGGTTCCGCTGTGTATGGGATTGTGTGTTCATCCGGCTGTGATATTACAAATTAGTGAGAATCTCATTCAACAAACATTTTTTGGTGTTTCCTTTGTGATTTGCAGTGTTTTGCTGATACCAGCTGCTTAGTAAAGGTTTGTAGTAGACCTATATACTATGTTTAGAGAGCAAAATTGGGTATATAAATATATTGTATGTTTTAATTAGTTATATTTACGTAGATAAAACGCCTCCTTCGAAATCATTTGAAACATGGCTGAGCCTTCAAAGCACAAATTTCAAGATTTTTTAATTTTGTGCTTGAATGACAAACTCCGTTTAAACATTAGTCCTTTCATGCGGCCGGTAAAGTCAGCTACGGTAGCTAAAATTTTATTAATATATTCAAATGCTTGATTCATTATTTTCGCTACGATGCTCTCTAGATTCTGCGCAGGCACCAAAAATAGGAGTATATTTCACCGCAGAAATATTGAAGTATTCGTTTTAAACTTTAAAAATTAATCTATTATTCATATATTACTTACCAGGCTTGATTTGGCACAACCAATAATTCCGATGATTAGTTGAATGCCGGCCAGAATTCCTAGCACAACGGCAAACTGAAAGCACAAAAAGTTAATTTTCCGTTGTAAAAGTGTTATATTAAAAATAGTTCATAATGAGTGTAAAGATCACTAGGATATGCCTCATTGCAAACAAAAAAACTACTTCAGGAGACGGCATCTCGAATTGCGACGAATGTCTCCGAATATTTTTCATTTTTGAATTTTGTCATTTTCCAATTTTCTTTATTTTATTTCTTGAAGATTATTCATTACATTTTTGAATTTAGTTAGAAGTTGTTATATTGTTGTGGGCTTTTTGTCAATAAAAACGAACGATATATTCCGTATTTGCATATTGAGGGTATATTGCAGGTTAAACATTTTTTGACAAATTATCATCTTAATACGATACAAATCATGCTATATGATTGGTTTAGGTCCAATATACGTATTAAAATCATACTTGTGATTAAAATTTCATTACTGTGATGTCCTATTAAAATATTTGAAGATTCTATTAAAATATGTGAAAATACTTACGTTAGGCAACGGCCTTTTTTGAAGTCCAGCCTGTAAACTGTTCAGCCACGGGAAAAGTGCGTCCGCCGACTATTTAAGGGCTGGGCGTCAACAAATGGACGGCTGACTGCAAAGAAAGCTTCTCTAGCTAGGATATGAATTGCATATGCTTCTCCAGAATTTACTCAAAAATCGATTTGTATATGACGGTTTTGCACAACGTATAATGAAACAGCTAAAGTGGTGAATCCTACGCCTCGCCGGTCAATAGCAAAACTTCACTGCATTTAGCGCTGGGCGAAGGCCGGCTTTAAGGTCTACCATTAAACATTGATGCATATGGGTATAATAATACATATGTTATATGCTTAAATATGACAAGATGGTACTAGGCAGTACAACATCCTAACATGTTGTTTGTATGCATTTATATAATTTCCAGCAGTGTGGTTAAACTGATTTTCTGCACAACAGTAGACCCATAGACCACGGCGGCTGAGCGAAGGCCCATAAATGTTGACCAACGCCTTTGGTGACTGTCAACTGTAGAAAATTGTTAACGGCCGACCGTTTAATCTCTGGCCGACAGCTTTCACAGTCGTTATCCGATACTGACATACACATTCCACATCGAAAATTGACAGCATTATGGTTTTCAAAGTTAATTTAAATGGGATATTCACTTTATAAATGCCGAAATTAAAATATAAAAATCGTGCTGCGTCATCAACAACCAAACACATGGAATTCCAATTACCGAACCGATATTAATTCTGAAATCCAAAAATTTTAAACAACTCATATCTTGCTGCTTGCTGCTGGGTAGGTAATTCGTAAACGATTTGAACCCTGTCGATTCCTATTTAATCGTTGATGATGACGGTATGAAGTTACCAACGGTTTTGTCGGGAGGAGTGAGACTATATAATAATACTTGCCCGATATTCCTAATAGGAATCGTGGCAAACTTGTACCTTACCGTACAAAGCAAACAGCTATTTTCCATTAATGCCCCACAACAACCGAGAAAGCCGAGCAGCATGATCAGGATTGCAATTGCCATTCCGGTATAAATTAAATAGTTGTACGCGTTGAAACTGTCAGTTGTAATTACATCGCTGATTTTTCCCTTGATCGGATTGTCGACGTAGGCCAAAATGCAGGCAATCAGAGCCGCAAGACCTGCGAGCTGAAAAATTAATCAAAACGGGAGACCTCGAATAAAAACCTAACTGAATGAATATAGAACTGTCAAGTGAATAGTTTCAATTCGGACTTATCACGATCCAAGGGTAGATTTCTAGTAATTTTGCAACGCCTATATCGAGCTCAGAAGAGTTTATTACATAGTAAACATATATTGATTCAAAAGAAGATATGTAGTTGTAAACCAAAATTTCCGATAGGAAAATGCAGGCTTTCGGTTTATACTTAGGCTTAAGACGCAGCAATAGGGATTCTAGAAAAGACCTCACAAAATAATAAACAGACCGGATTTCATTGCAATGATATAAATATTTAATGAAATGAATATAGTAAAAATATGTACTTTGCGTTTACGTACACAAATAAACCCCCATTGCGGATTATTGAAGCACTGAATCTACGCTGACAGTGCCCAAACATGTTTTTTACTTCCAAATATTCCCCAGTATGATGCTGTGGAATATGTGATTTTAGACATTGAACGCACGGTATTGGCACCTGTGTATCAAAGCTAGGGGTGCAGCGAATAAACGAAAGATAAGAAAATAATATTTTATTCACAAAATCATCCTTATAGTCCAATTGATGTGGGACTGAATGTTATAATTTTGGACAAACTCTAAGTGACTGTAAACAGCGTATCCATAATGCTAACCTAACTTGAATTCTTTATTTTAAAGCGAAGCAGGATGATGCGAGGATCGTTTATATTTTATTATTCCCTTTTTGTTCGGTAGTATGATTGAATAACAAACACCCTCGTTTAGCCTACAATTCGTCAGAGTTTTGGTGGTCTCATCTGTTATAGTTAGTGGACCATTTGACTCAAATTTATACGGTACATATGGCGTTACGTGCCTTATAATTTTTCACTGACATAGAGTCAGCATTTGCGTCTTAAGTAATTAGAGGTAATATGTTTAAATTTCAGAGTATAATCTATATCATAGATCATTCACACTAAATCGAAGTGGAAGATAATTTTTTTCTGAAAAATTCAGGGTAATACATTGACGCAATAAATTTGAAAATTTGTGGGTGTTGTGAAATGCGATGCATCCAGCACATTTCTGGTTTTTAGGCATATCACACAATAGTTACCAAGTAATTTGAAAATTTGTGAGCTTTAATAAAGTGCGGGCTCCAAGTAATTTTCTAGCGACAACCAAGGCTTAATAATTTTAATTTTTAGGAGACAAATTTTGAAATTCTAGGGTACAAACTGGAATTTAAAGAACCACCCTTTCGATTTTAAAGTGTAATCTGTAATCTGGTACAAGAACGGAAATGTTTGACCAAATTTTTGCTGTGCTTATGTTCTTGTGACACTCGTATAATTGCAAATCAGTTGCACCTTTTCTGAAGGAAAATATTTATCTAGCTGAAAGAAGAAATCGACACAAACCATTATTAACAAAGCAATTTTTAGATGATTTCAAAGTGTTGAAGATATTACATAGGGAATATCGTCTGTCAGACACGCCATTCATAACTTCATTATCATCTTAACCAACAATTGTGTTCCACAGATGGATCGATTCATTACATTATATAGATCGTTAAATGTTGGTAAAAATGTGGAATAAAAAGTTACAAAAATTTCTGCAATATAATCAAAACGGCTGACAACTTGCTTGGTTGACGACCTGGTGCTACTTTACACAGGCATCATAACTGTTTCAAAATTATGTGATGTAGTTAACCCAACGGTGTCAGCGCGGAGTGTTGTTGACATTTGAAGCTAACATGTTAGGAAAGATGCACTTATACGCGATGTCTGTTACAAGAATTATTATACTGTATACTTGGGCTTCCATATACGATCTGTCTTATATAGGTATAGTGGGCAACAATCAGATTGTACTTTTTATGAAATTGCCATATAGGGAATGTTGGCGATAAAGTATGTTCGTTAATTCCTATAATTTTAGTTTCTCTATGAGCAGAATTTGCATAAAATCGTTAATAAGGATATATAATAAATATTGATTGTTACATATTTTTTTCTTTTCGGATTTTGCCCTTTCTGTTTTTCATAAACTTATAAATTTTACAATTTCGATGCGAAGCTAAAAACTCATTTGAATTCGATATTTTATCAATGGTTTTGGAGACTAACAGCACATAAAGCATGACATAATCCGGGCAATTAACTTCGTACTTAGAAAACAGAGGTCGATATTTTATTTCGTAATGAGTGTAATCACAGGTGCACATGATGAAGGGGTATGAGGAAATTAAGAAAATTAAGCGAAATTTGGGAAAAAATTTGTTAAATGTTCGACAAAGTGACAAAATTTGAGAAAATTTTGACAAAATAGAGAAACATTAGCATAAATACTGGAAAAATTGTAGTAAAATTGGACAAAAGTATTTGTTCTTACAAATTTAAAACAATTTACACCCTCTCCTGCCCCCGAAGAATCCTCCGCCAGCGAAGACCTCCCCGTCTCTGAAAACACCAAAACACAACCTTCGCCGAAACTACTATCTACCCCTGAGCCGGCAAATCTCGCTCACATATGGTATTATATGATCGGCCTAAACCACATAATCCACCTGAATTAGGTGTTTAGATATATATTTTATTGTAAACGATATATTGCAGTTGCATATCTGAATTTATCTGAAAATATAAAGAAAACGTATCGATATGAACCCTAAGTTGTATATGTGGCTTTTAGTTTCAGATAGGCAAACGCCTACTAATAAACGTTACTTTTGACCCAGCTCCATGTAATCATTTAATCCACTATAAATGCAACGACCACCTGTTTTCCATCTTTGCGATGTATTCTAATAGCGTAGATTCAATTTAAGATGTGTTGTAAAAATAGCTATCGATCGACTATAGGCAACAAGCGGAAAAAATTAGTTACCAAACGACGGACGCTAGCATCGCGTTCTATTGCTGCAGTGAGTATCGTAACCTGTTGAACACACAGTAAACTTCTGGCTGGAACAACTGGTTTGTGTAAATGTGTTAGCGAACATAGCCATTTTATCCTTGACAGTATTTACAAAATTGCAGACATTTTACACATAATTTTAGCGTAAAAGTGCGGTTATAAAATGTTGATGTTAGCGACAATACCGTTAACTGTACAACAACCTCTGTCTAGTGATGAAATTTGTCAGAAATATTTGCAGCAGCCAAAAAGATTAATCCCTCTAATGTTTGCAGTCATGGTCGTTATAAATTTTAATACGATCTCTGGCAATGCTTTGCTATTATATTAATATAAGCAAGAATGCTGTATAGAATTTTAGTATAAAAGCATGATACTCGGTCATACTCTTGCAACATTGCCTTAACAGGAGGCTCACCTCCGCTCAAGTATTACAGGGCGGGGTACCTCCCAAGGCACTCTGGGGTAGGGTATCGGGCGTGCCTCCAAGATTCCTTGGGAGATACCATACCCTGCAATCCTTGAGGGGACATGAGGCGAAAAACGACCTCATCATCTGATAACGCATAGTACAACAGTATGACATATTGTCATGCTTTTCTGCAAAAATTCTATGCTTCCCGCTTGCTTGTAATAATATAATAACAATCAACGTCAGAGATCGCAATAAAATTTATCTCTGACATTGCTTTGTTATTATATCAATAATATAAGCAAGAGCGAGTACAGAATTTTTGTAGGAAAGCATGACACATGATCGTATTCTTTTACTACGTGTTACCAGGTGACGTGGTCATTTTCCGGATCACTCCCCCTGAAGGATTTTACGGTGGGGTATCGCACAAGGTTCCCTGGAGTAGCGGTATCGAGTACACTTTCCAAGATTACTTTGCACTACCGGCAGCCATCTCATCAATAACCAATGTGATTAAAACAGTAGTAGAAGCCACTGGCGATTGTTTCTCCATTGATAATTTCTTTGGGTACTGGCAATATCTTTAGTTGCTACCCCTTCAAGAAATCATATACGGTAGCCGATACCCCAAGCAACATTAAGAAGCGCCACATGCAATCCTTGAGGTGTAAGCTGTAAACAATCACATTATTAAATAGGGCATAATACATGAGTATGACTGAATGCTATGCTCTTCGGCAAAGTTCTATAGTCTATGGACTTTTGATACAAAGCATCGGATATAACAGTAAGTGTGTCCATGTCAAGAACTTTTGTATCCTAAAATATACTACTGGTGTTTCAGATTACGTCCTCATAAAGAAATATTTTTAAAGAAGCGCTCACCGTCTTTTGAAAAAAATAGAAATTTTATCGCATGGTTAAAATTAAAATCATCAATTACAATACATAAATAAAGCAAAAAGAGAAGTTTAGTGATAGATGTGGGATAGATGCAATGTCCTAAAATGTGCCTATAACTCAGATTCTGACTTGCAAATCGAATAGCATTGAAATCGCCACGAAGCCATTAAATAGTAATTGTCTGCAACTTGCTAGCCTGCATGAACGATTTTCTTACAAAATTTGTAATTCAAAACTTACAAAAGCTATAAAATTGAAGAAAAATACAATTATTTTTGCTGTCGTTGCTCCGCAACCTTGAACCATGATTGTTTGTTGTTGTTGACGATGTTGATTTTTAACAGTTTAATTAATTATAATACATAAATATTTAATTAATTTTTTATTTATATCAATATTTATTATTATTTATTCTTTAAATATTGATTAAATAGCTTTGTTCGTTTCGTTACTAAATAAAATTCGGTGTATTATGTAATAATTACTTATATGAATAATTGTTTTAGATAATAGTAGTTCGTGTTTTATGTATATATAATAACTTTACTTATGAAATTTGGGTAAAAAATGTATATAACCAATTATAATGCTCTTTTAATAATTACGTAGCTCTGTAATATATATACCAGGGGTAAGAATTTAATCTGTAGTATCGGCTCGGCTCTAGATGTGTAAAGTGCCAACCCGCACCTAGTGTGTCTGAAAAAATCTCTTCGGCTATTAAACGCTTTTTTCTAAAACCTCAAATAAATTATAGCAACTCAAGCACAGCATAACGCTCGGTGAACTGCATATCTTGATTCCGCTTTTAAATGATTCAAAAGGCAACAGCTTCTTTGTTATTTATATGTTCAATATTTTCTCTATAATATCATGGAATCAAAAACGTTTAATATTAGGAACTTTTTTAAACATTATGATACAAAAACGAAAGTGTTAGCCGGTTATTAAATGATAACCGCTATGTGATGTTCTCCGCGTGATGCACAGATATCGTGTAACTCCTCATGATAGGCCGTTCACATTCAACATAATTCCAATTTAGTCGATACAGGTTGCATTGTACAAAACTGTCTTTGATTCGTTAATTTAATTTCAGGAGAAATATCACCATTTCTGCGTTAAACGGACATTTTTGAAAGTAATAAACCAATGCTCAGTTTACAGATGTGTGTAGATTAAACATCAAATATAGAAAGAATGACAGGAACATTAACATAGCGAAATCATATTTTTTCCTAGTTTGGCAAAAAATTACAAATATAAAAGGGTTCTGATTACAAACACGATCAATATATATGGTTTATTTATTATATAATATCCTTAATATTAATATCTATCTTGCATACAATAATTTTAGCTATACAAGCAATATATACAATTAAGCATATGTATATATGTTTATATATAATGCAGATACAACACATATACATGTATGTATAATGCATATATCTAAAATAATACATACAGTCGCTTTGGTTAAAAGTATAGATTCCTTTAGTTCCAGTTTATCCGAAACATTTTGTACTCTTAGCAGAAGTGTGTCACAACAATATGAAGACTAGGAAACAGCTATCGATTGCAAATAGATCTTTATGACTCTTGTTTTGAGCCTTGTTCTATTATACTACGGTACCGTTGAGGCATAAGTTTGTGTTAATGCTCTTCAACTACTTTCTATGCGCCTAGTCAAATTTAAACTTGGGTACATGTATATTTCCTTAAACTTAAAACGAATACAAATACACTAGCAAAGTTGTATTAGAAATGCGGAAGTTGAAGGCTCTATGGAGAACCATGTTTTATATCAAAATTGCGTTTTCTAGTAGCTAAGTCTCGACGTAACCTTGCCAAATGTTTATGAACGATGTTAGTTTAGCATTAGCATTGCCCAAGTCATAGCCTATATCTAATTGGCATCCCAAGATCTTCTATAGATAGTGGTTCTGTACACTGTATGCTTAAACCTTCGTTCGCTTATGACTGTCTTTAATAAAATATCACGCTGACATGCTTGAGATGCAGCAAAAACATCCTTCGCGAACATAAGTTACAAAAACGAAAAATACTGAAAGCGATATGTATGTAAAAGAAATTCCCAAATCGTCAGGTCACTGCAGTACCACTGACACACGCTCGAATATACGTTTTGTCGGCTCGCCTTCACTGAGGTGGACCGGGCCTTTACTCTCTTTTTGTAGAACTCTGATTACTTAGACATTGTTGGCTTATTACAATCCTAAAACAAAAATGTAGCTGCTTGATGGTTTTACTATCCACGAAACTCACGCATCATCAGAAGAGGAACAATTTCTAGTTATTTATTGCCAAAAATATTTCCTAACGGCAACGGCTAAACGCTGCTAGAATGAGCATTTTAAAATTGCGTACAACTATTTATCATTTTTGCTAAATTCGACCAGTGTAGAAATTCTAAGCCTTAAATCCACTGGCTGCTTCGCAATTTGACATTTACCCTCTCAAATTTCAAAAAGTTTAACTTATGTCCCAAAATAAACAGTGCTATAATATTCTAAGTAGGCAATACAAGACGTCCATAAAATTAAATTTGTGACGCACAATAGGAGGAAATACATACACAACGTAAGTTCGTAATAAAATGGGCATCGAATATTTGAGATAGCCTCAATGCAAAACTTTCTTAAACAATCTACAATATATAACAATAGACATTTAAGCAAACAAACAAAGTCACGCGAATTTTCATAGCTTATCTTTCATCAAAAAATAATACGGTTCTGTATTTAAAACTATTCAAATACAAATTTTATTCAGTTCCTATGGTAGATACTAAACCGTATATTTGCAGCAATGTGTTAATCGGCGTAAACAATTGCTAGGCCAATAAAGAGAGCTGTGCGACATAGCGGACGTAAACACTGAATGCAGGTACGATCTTGATAATATTTGCAGTCTACAGTAATATAACGCAAATGCATAATGGGTTTCTAGCGTGCGGATCATAATGTCTCTAATAGATATGTTAATTGTGTAATATATACATAAATGTGGAATGTTTACATGCAGGTGTGTATATTATATAATCTGCATACTCATTTAAAATTATATGAAATAATACACATAAATTTATTTAAAATTATATGTATGATATTTATAAGGTATTACTTCATATCTAATTTTATAATGAAGGTATATAAAACATACATTAAACATAACATTTTAATGCATACTCATTTAAAATTATATGAAATAATACACATAAATTTATTTAAAATTATATGTATGATATTTATAAGGTATTACTTCATATCTAATTTTATAATGAAGGTATATAAAACATACATTAAACATAACACATATATTATATGTATGCATATATATATTTATTATATATCTACATGTTAAAATATGTATTATATGTTAGAACATATGTAGCCTCTCACTATGCTAGAATATATAGCGTAGCTGAACACTCTGTGATTGGGGCCTTTGGTATAATGGTAGCGCGATAGTCTTACAAGCTAGATATCCGGGTTCGAATCTCGGCTGGTCCAATGTATGAACACTCACTCGTGGATCTTTTCACATACATATATACCAATATATATGTCTACATATGTCACTATATATTAGAACATATTTTATATAGGGCAGCATAGATCAAATACCGGCGCTATGAATGTTGCTACACCACCCACACGAATTTAGGCAACCGACCACTATAGCCTTCGTTGATTTCAAGGCACCGTTTGATTCGATAGACAAAATCATTCTTAACAACTTTGGTGAAGGCGGCGGTATGTCCTGTTGACTGCTTGTCATAATAAAGAAATTTTACTCGAACTGTAGCGGTGTAGTCAGAATCCACAATGTCCAATCGTCACCATTTTAAATCAAAACAGGCGTCCAGAGAAGGATTAGTGATGTCACTCGTGTAGCTCAACTACGCTGTTGCCTGGGAGCTGAATACATCCATTTTAACGCGACCGGCGGGGGTAGCTTTCACAGCAACGTCGAACCCAGCTGTCATATCCGATCTCGACTACGCCGATGACATCGTGCTGTTGGCAGAGTCGGAGGGTGAAATGCGCCAACTGACTGTCTACACTAACAGTGCAGCCGCCTGGGCCTAAAGATAAGTACGACAAAAACCAAAAGTGCCATCGTGCTGCTGTCCACTTTATTTCCGCATCTACGTAGACGGTGCAACTTCAATGTTGGTTGACAGCCTCTGCTACATAGGCTCTACTGTAACTGGAACCGTTTACTCTGATAAGGAAGTTTTAAACAGGATTAAACTGTATTTGCCAAACTAAAGAAACTGTGGCGAAACAATGTGATCAGCACGGCAACGAAGCTCCGAGTCTTAGACTCGTGCATCAAGCCTGTTCTACTATACCATGACGTGGACTCCCAAGCACTCATCATACCGCAAGTTAGAAGTGCTCTAGCGCAATTAGAGGTGAAATACAGGTTATATATACACATACATGTGCGTGTGTAAACTGCTTACACCAAAATACACTGCTGCAACACAATTTTAGCAATACTGGTGACGTATTTGCGAAGACAGTGTCACTGATAAGAAACATTGTAGTTCAAAAAGAAATGCGTGCTGCATTGAACCGATTATTATTGCCCTGTAATTAGCGTTATATTACCCGGATGTCATAGATATTAGTTGGTGTAACACAGCATCAATTAGTTTTAATTTACACTGAAGATTATAATACTCATCAATGCGGTTGTCCACTTCAGAAGTGGACCATTGACTCCAAGTATTGACAATTTTGGACACAGTTTAATGTGTGAAACTTTGTGATAGCCTTTGAGAAATCTATATAAACACTATCGATTTTCCGGAATCGAAAGCTCTGAACAGTCGCTTACTTATTCGAGCAACTGAGTGCATGCTGATCCTTTGTATACAATCTATGTAAATTTGGATTAACTATATTGTTACACAATAAGAATGACTTATACGGCGTTAACGTTATACATGTTCCAACTGTTGGTAACTTTTGTCCCCAGTAGCCGCGGCCATACCATATAGAGAGTCGGCGTCGCAACCATACCGAAAATCAATTCATGAGGTATTGGACCCCCTCTTAGCTAGTACACATTTGTTTACAATGTCGAACACACCTTTATTTACCATTTTTTATTGAATTTACAGTAACAGTAATTTGACTAATGCAATTTATTATTTATTTGTGTTGTTAGTTTTTTGAAAATCTTGATATTTGTATCTAGAAAATATGCGCGTTGACATAATGGTATGCCGCATATTGCCAATATGTCTAGAAAGAAGACACGGTGTCGTTGACACCGTCGGAAAATGACAACACTCAAAGCCAAACACCATTGAAAAGTTTTATGAAAAACGTGGGATTGTCTATGACACCCTGTTATCCAGGGTGTGTTTGATACTGTATGGGGTACATATTGTTCCAGCCGTAAGGAAAATATAAAGTGTACGCAGCATCAATATAACCATTAACGATATATTCCATTCCATTCCGTTTGATAACAGTTTGAAATTAAAGATAATTTTCGTAGCTCAGAGACTCATATAAATCGTCCTTTTATATTCAGTGTCTGCCACAGGCATTTTTTCGTTAAGTGTCCATTGACAGAGGATTGCTCCAAGGTATGTGGAAGTGAAAAATATAAGTTACGAAGATGATTTGGAAAATACTGCTTATTATACTCGTCTGGGTGTAGCTGTGCTTTGACCATAAAGGCCCCATAAATTTATGTACTAACTTTGGCGAAATAGTCACCCATGAATCTCCGTCTTCACCTATACTGTCGAGCTGATATGGTAGGGCTTGTCCATTCTCTTCTACAATACGAGGAAAAGGCTTCGCTAAATAATAGCAACGATTTTATAGTCACAACTAGCACTGGTAGTAAATAGTAGTAGCAAGAGTGCATTAGGGAAGAATATGAAACTTCCCTGCACCGTAATGTAAACCGGTTTTGGATGACACAGATGTTTTCGCCCTGACCGCTCCCCTCATTTATGGGAGTCGTCGTGGACAAACCAGCACAGTTTGTGAGAGATAGCTCGGACCCCCTCTCTGCCTTCCCCCATTTTGTGGCGGGAGGTAGTTAGAACTCCCAGTTTTGAGGAGGAGCCAGGCCGAAAACTCCCGTGCCATCCAACATGTATTTGTATAAGACTGCAAGGAAGTATCATACTCTTCCTTAATGTACTATTGGTAGAGGTAATAGCCAACAAAAATTTTCTAGAAGAGCATGACAGTCAATCATACTCATGTGCTTTTCGTTTTCCGATGGTGTTGTCGTTTTTCAACCTATATTCCCTAGGTTCTATAGGGAGGGGTGGTAGGAAGGGTGCCAGCTATCAGGTGGCAAATAAAAGTTGATATTTGTGTATGAGTAGCAATCAGCCATAGCTCGTATTGCTATCTTATTGGTTATTGAAAACATAATGGCTGGCACTCCAAGGAACTTGGTCCTACATCCTGCAATGCTTGTACGAAATTATCCGGAAAAATGACCACATCATTGGATAAGGGAATGCCCATAAATACGTCGGAGTGTAATTTTTACAGTGTTTTCATCAACGTTTTGGCAGTAATAAATCTGCTAATAACGGTGTTTGGATATTCTAACTCGAAGGGATTTACATCCATATGTTTCATTATTTCGTCACAACTATTAAGGAATCCGCTGACCTCTACCCCATCTTCCAGCTTTATACAAGTAGCGATATAAGATACAGCACTAATTTAGAATATTCAGCACGATATTACACACCCATAAATTAGTATACGAATTAAATCAGAAAAAGGGGTAAAAATCCCTTTATTTTTCTGATTACAAATTTCTATCAAATTTCAAGAAAATTTTCTTAAATCCACTTTATCAAGTAACTTCTTATGTGGTCTTGTGGAATCTTTGTTAATGGATCATTTATCACCTTAATTGGCAACTGGTCCCACACATTTACGACTAGTACGCTGAGAAAATGACCAAAACTGTTAATAGTTTGCGCTATGGTTAATTTATTTTGAGATTATGATCTTATGTTCAATTTAGCCAAGATTGTTCAAGAAAGATTTTTACTCAGCACTAAAGTTTCAGTTTGATTTTAAAACCACTACAAAATCAGCGTACAAACGTATTAGATCTAAGAGCTTTAGGGTATTTAAAGCTGCCTAGATGCGTGACATGCAATAAGCATAATGTGGCGCAAATCATTTACGACAATAACGTGGAACATTTTCTCGTTTATCGCTGTTTCTAAAGTACGTGTAGATTACGAATAGTCTAGGTTGCGGATTAAATAAGCATATATGTATACGTGGAGCAAGCTCTGAAGTCCCAGGAGAAGATGGACCAACTGGGTTAGGCCTCCAGCCTCTTAGGTGTAAGCCAGCCGGCGTGGGGGGGGGGGTGGTCGTCGGGGATATACAACGCCTTCGACGCTGCATTTGTTTTCGGCCGGCCTATGCGGCACCGTCGGGTGGCAGGGGGTGTCGGGGGATCAGATGTGACAACACTTCACAAGTATGTATGCAAATCAGCAGCCAATAAACTGTGATAGTTTGAATTTATGAATCAGCGAAATAGCATATTAATAATACCATAAATCTTTTGACATACGTTGCAGAAAATGTCTGGCTTAAGCGGAAAAGATACTGAGACCCCTAGGTCTTTAAAGCGTGGGTTTACAAATTTACAGTTAGATTGTAGTTTATTACTTGATTATCTAACTGCGGGTTTATTAGTCCTACATGTAAAACAGTACATTGAACAGAATTATTGGTATTCTATGGCCCATGATGCAACATGATTGATTGCTTCCATAAGTTTATAGCAGCTATATCGTTCCAAGTTACATGGTGTTTACGTTACAAAGGACCCATATGGAAGTTTTGCTCCGCAGGGTGTCTCATCCACGATGCAAATATGGCGTCTCCGACACACTAATAGGTCCGAAACTGTCTTAAGATGTTGTGCATAGCTGCCTTACTGTCGATAATAGTATGGCATATGCTACACCATAAAATTTATCAAAAAGTTACACGGTGTCACCTACACTATGTTGTTACTTAAACACGTTGTATAATGCGTTTTGTATAGTGTCTTAGATACCATAGCTAGGTATTTGGGTGTGAAATCAATACCTGGAATTTAATCTAAAAAAATAAATTGCAGTCAATTTGAACCATATTTTCCGGATTTGATTCGAGGCGAATTTATTCAACCAATAAAAACGCTATTTCTATTCGAGTCGTCGTTTTGCGATTTATATTTTGTGCGAAAAATTATGTACAAGAACAATATGTACGAGTAGAAATGATTAAACTCGATTTAATTAAATCATACGTATTTTTCATTAGGAAGTGTTTTGTTGTGCCAAAATAAAATCCAAATAGAATTAATTCCAAAAAAAAGGACCAATATGTTTGTCGATTTGACTCAAACAGAAAATATATCTCCGTGATATCAAGTTGGATTGTTATTGATTCGAGATTCTAAATTATTAATTTCATTACCATATGGCTCCAAATTTTACAGTAATTTCCGCCTTAGTTTACAACTCATCTGCTTGTTTACAGGTTGTTTCGATACTTCAACTTAATCGAGGAGTTGAACTGAAATTGTTATATACTAATAATTGCTGGTATATTTTATGAACAGTAAATACAGAAGAAAAAGTATGTTAGGAAAACTTTTAACTTATGTATAGAAGTGATGGTATGTGCGCTGGGTATATTCTCTCTTCCAGCTTAAATCAACGGGTATTTTATGAAAGCCTGCTCTGCGAAATCCCTTAAAAACCACTAGTCTTTAATTGACAACGGTGTAATGATCGCCATTAAGAATTATTAAGATATTAGATACAAGACTCGAGTTAAACTTTAAGATGCCTTGATCGCATGTTTCTTCATGTTATTGTCTGACATGTGAATATATATAAATTGCAAATTTTTATTGTTCGTAGGCACAGAATTTGCTGCAGGATTGGTTATCCAACACTTGGAGCCGCCAGATGTATTTTTATCAACCATGGAGGTGTAAATAATGTCCATTGCATCTTCGAATCAGAGCCAGTCTGCACACATCTGCTGTCGTCGCAGATGGGTCGACCTGTTTAATCACGTTTGACCAGTCGTTGAAATCTTTTCCACGCACAGGCAGGCCTCCCACGACCAAGCATTCATGGTTCAAATTTTCGTTCTCTGTTGCGCTGAATATAATATTGCGTCCAGTAGTGTTTGTGTTCCCGGCAGCAATGTCGGATCGCGTTAAATTAGCCAGTTACTAAGTTGTTTGCTGCGTAGAATCTTTATGGATTTTCTCGACCGCTTGCACAATAGCTGTCAGCTGTTATTCAATATGTTTAGCCGTCGTGTGCTAGCTGGTTCTAACTGTCAACAGTTGTTCGATATATTTAGCAGTTGTATGTTAGCTGGCTCCATAGAAGTACCTGTGGTCATTACGCGGCATCTTTCGTCGAACTATTCCCATGCAGAGCAAACGATTAGAATAAGATCGTTATCTGTGATTCTGTCCGAGTGAAATTTGTCGACATTAAAGCGCATAGCGATGTAAACCCAGCATGTACAGTGCCCGCACCAAAAACAACGTAAACTATAACATGTTGCCGAGCGAGAAGATTCCTGATTGTAACTTGCAACTGCATTGTTCGTTTGCGGGAATAGTGAATACTGTTGTCGTGAAATCGCTGGCGTTTTACCTGAAGCTGAGTTAGTTCCTTGCGTCCAACTGGATCTTATATGTTGCCCTGCGGTTGGGCTCGTTGACTTAGAATATACAATCATAATTTACAGAGCGATTCGCGACCGAGTAACAGCAGTTTAATCTTGTGCAGCATACCATCACACATATTGCTTAATGAACCTAAAGTACTCGCTCGCCAGGGAATGTGCTAATGAATGCGATTGGGTTAAAACCGAACTAGCACAAGCGCTCACCTGCTTAGTGTGAAAAATTGCATTGAACTGAATTAAATTAAATAAATAAAAAAGCTCAGTGAATTACATTGAATTTGCCTTAAAATTCATTGAGCGTAAACATCAGAAAAACATTCAAAAAGGTTACATCACTTCAGCTTTTTTTACAAAAGCTACTGCACACCGGCACTTTAGTACTGCAATAGGATGCAATATTATATTGCATCATGCTTTAATTAAATCCAGACATGCACAGATTCTAGAAGGTTTGGAAATAAATATTAAAGGTCAGTTCTTGCCTACATGGTGAGAAACTGAGTCTAATTTTGGGTTCATACTCTTAAAATGATTGACCAAAATTTGTGCTAAAATGTGATAAAATTTTGAGAAAAATTAATTAAAAGCTGGAATTTGTAGTGGTAAAATAGCACGAATTGCGATGATAGATCAAAATTTGAGCTCAACATTTTTCAGGTAATACCATGATTGCCTGAAGCAATATCCTTGAAAAACTTTTGACGATGTTACACTTCCAAATTGACCAAAAGCGAAAAAATGTGCTTTCAATTTTTGACTGTAATAGGATCAAGTTTTGAGCTAAAAGTTTGAAGAAGTGAACGGACCTTAAGAACAAAAGAAATAAACGAATTATAGCAAAACTGAAGCTGCGCTCAGCGGGAAACCCTCTCCATGGTGTGGACGTGTTAATATCTTTTACGGGTAACGAGCGTACTTTGGATGTTTGTTCGTTAATGGTTTTGAACACTTAGATGAAACGTTATAGTTTTGCAGCACGCCATTGTAGATTTTATCAGTTTCGCTCCGGTTACTACTCGTAGCATTATTAGGTCAGTGTGAAACCAACATTCAGACCGTATGGCTGTGACAAAAACATAACAAATGTATTTTTTGAAAATACGTACGTCATACTACTTAAACTTCGACAGATATAAAACAAAGAGCAATTAAACCTATGCAGCCTACGGATTATAACTGTAAACAGCACGAATATTATTGGTTCTAAAGGTGCCTCTGGACAAACCTTCACTTCTAAAACTGTTTATGCCGTAATAAAACCCGTATTACTTTATTTTAGCTAATAGCAAACAGAAACTTTGGCCGGAGCGCCAATGACCTACGTATGAATCATCGCGTTGGCCACATAATGCTGAACGCTTACATCATTAACCTAAATATAACTAAAACACTAAAAAATTTTCTATTTTTAAACGTCTTGTAATTTCGTAACTTTTTAAATACAAAATTCTTTGAAATATTAAATACTTTTCTACGTCAACTGGAAATTGCTAAATTCTCTAGCTACAGTTAAATCTACAGAGCCCTGTTTGCTGCTCTATTAGCTCCGTTTAGGCACGAATTTATCTGATTTTCGTATAATGTTGAATAGATCTTACTCGCTGCCTTAACCGGGATCAATTGGATCTGTTTCTTGAAAGTATGCAAAATATTAAAATATTTTGGAACTGTTGTTCAAAACTTTAAGGTTTAACTTTAACATATGAAGCAAATGCTTAGAATAATACAAAGCGTACAATTTATAGAACAATAACCATATACGATAACCAATATACTATATGAATATAATCAATATGCTATAATATGGTCACCCCTGGGGCTCGGCAACCCTCTCCCGTTGACGGGTGGTCCAACCTACCTGGCGCCGCCGCAGGAGTGTACACATAGGCTGCTTTGCAGCCGCGACGTCCCTCCCACGACCTTCCACCGCCGTCACGCCAATACTCCCCACGGGATGCTGAAGGCCTCCTCCCAGGGACCGTCTACCCCCTCGTGCACTTCGGGCTTCGGTCCATGTATGACAATATTGCAAAAATACAATTTACACTACAATTGAGTGCTAAATCTATGAATACATGTACGCTGAGCATTAAAGTGATACGCTTTTAAATTACTTCAGATTTGTAAGTTTCTATCTGTGTACTGTCGTATCAGTGAAATAAAATGTTCATACTTAATGCAAAAACCATATATGTATATATTAGCAATAATATAAAAAATATTACTAATAATATAATAATGAATATACCAACATTAAGCTAAAATTCAAACATGGTTAGGTAAACAATATTATTACTTGGTAAAAATACGCTGTCTGAATAGTTATTTTAAAAAGGTTTTATAGTGATTAATAGCTGTTTATACCGATATGGTGACACAAATTGATTCATAATCTTCGGATTTATACACACAGACGGCATAGAACTCAATTACATCAAAAATATACTCAAGCATAACAGTCACAATGCATAAATATTTTACATAAAATCAGGTTTGATGTGATAAATAGCCATAGATCTTTGATGTTTTGCACAAAGGGTCCTGCATATATAACTCAAATTCATCAATAATGAGATCCTTAAGTTTATTATCATTCAATATCAAGACATTTTTGCACAAAACTAGATTTGTTGCTATAAGTATCTATAATCTTCGAGATTTAACATAAAAGGGTATGCATATAAAACAAGGTCATCCTGAATATACCGCCAGCATTCAGATGTCTAATCATTTTTTTACACAAAATCAGACTTACTACCATAATTAACCATAAGCTTCGTATTTTAACACAAAGAGATATTAAATATTTACGAAAATACATTGTGATAGGACATAAAAACTTTTTATATCAGTCACAATCTTTGTATTAGAACATTTTTTGCATGCATTTCGATATTATGTCATGAGTAAACAACAGTAAGAACCTATACATTTTATATTTCAAATTTCAATAGTGGCTAGTAAATTTTTAAAGTAAAGGAAAATAGTACTTAAAATGGTGGTGGATATATCATAAGTCATGAAGGAAATTAACCGTTACATCGTGTACATCTGTTACATAAAAAATATTCGGTAGATTATTAATTAACATTGAAGAAAATATGTAACCACAATTAACTATAACATATTGAACTTTCTCGGTAAAGTATTCATTGTATTGCAGGCAAGGATGGAAAGCGCAGTCCGCAAGAATTGCTTCCCAGATGAAGCCGAGCCGAACCTAACTTCGTGAAGGAGATCGAGCTGCATGGATTCTGCAGGCACGGCAGTTACAGCTATAAATTAGTGTCCAAGCCATATAATTTTTTAGGTGTGAGAAGATGAATGGCTAGATTGCTTTATCTTAAAAACTTAAGCAGCGGGACCTAAATGAAATTTTTAGCCTAGTTCAATTAGTTGCGAAGTATAATGTCCTTATAGAGCGCACTTGGTTCTCATATCTCTGGCGCACATCCATTTGCGAATCGGTTTATACATAAACGAAAAGTTGGAAGCGGGGCGGGACAAATCTACCCGCTCCGCACGACCACTTTTCTTATGTCGAGGCCCCGTCTCGTTCTGCCCTGCAACTTTTTATGCAAACGGAAAATCACAACAAACGTTGGTAGTCATGGTTAAGATGAACGATACGCATTAGCTTAACGTTTTCTTGAAAATAGTACCTGATTTCCATGCAAAGCTGTCTATACTCCAACATTTCCTTATTGGTGTAAGCATACAAGGCAAAATTTATAAAACCATCACTTCCGAATGCCTGGTCAGGCAGTTTCGCATATATAAGTAGATGAAAAAAGCTGCTTTTGCCCCCCCCCACCGGTGGGGACCGGTGGTGGTGAGTCATGGGTATTACTCTTATTTATATGTATATATGTTTACCATACATGCATACTTATGTTTATTGTATATAGAAATACAGACATGCATATGTTCATTCTTAGGTTTGCTTTCGTCAAGATTGGTTGTGTTTAACGCGATCCATTTTCAGATTTATCATTAATACGCGGTAATAATTTCTTAAAAGCAATGGCATTCGTATGCAACGTAAGTAATATGAAGTTCACACGACGTGATCATATGGATCGTCATTTCAATACCGTTCACGAAGCGATGGATATTAAATGTGATCAATGTAAAAGGAGTTTTAGTCGCAAGGATGCACTCACTCGATACATCAAGCGGTGGCATGGACAACAAACAAATGGTGCATGTGGTGGTCAAC